>CM077465.1:1072857-1195351 GCA_039654755.1 Calcarius lapponicus | reverse complement strand
CGGGTCCAGGGGGCACGGGCAGCATCCCCGGGTCCAGAGGGCACGGGCAGCTCCGGCCCAGGGGCACTCCCCGACTCCCGAGCATCCCCGACCCCCCGGGCGTGGCCCGACCCCCGGGTAACCGGCCGCTCCCCGGGGAAGGAGAACCTCCCCGGCCTTAGGGAAACCACGGCTTCCCCGACACCTCCGAACCGGGCACCTCCGAACCGGGCACCCCCGGACCTCAGGACACCCCCGAGCGGGGACTCAGCGACCCTCGGTTCCCCGGGACCTCCCGAACCGGGCGCTCCCGGACCTCTGGGCACCCCTGACCCGTGACATCCCGTGCCCACCCGGGAGCCCCCCGTTTCCGGCCCTCCCCCGGTTTCCGTGGCCCCGTTCCCGTGCTCACCGCGGCCCCGCGGGCGGCCCGGGGCAGCAGCAGCAGCAGCAGCAGCAGCGCGAACCCGCGCACGGCCCCGCGCATCCCCGCGCACCGGGGACCCCGAGCGGGCGGCGGCGGCTCTGTGCCCGTTCCGCCCCCGCCCGCACGGCCCGGGCGCCCTCCGGACCCGAGCCAGGCCCCGGAGGTCCCGGCAGCGCTGGGCACCGGGGCGCGGTGACCGCCCGAGAGCGGAGCGCGGCGGGGATGGGGATGGGGACCGGGACCGGTACCGGAGCCCCGCGGGCCCGCGGTGATGCCGTCAGCGGCGGCGGGGCCGGGGATGGGGACCGGGACCGGTACCGGAGCCCCGCGGTGCCCGCGGTGATGCCGTCAGCGGCGGGCGGCGGAAGCGGCGGCGGGAGCGGCCCCGCCTGCCCCGGCGTCATCCCGGCGCGCCCCGGCTGCGGCGGCACATGGGGAGAGTGCTGCCGCCGCCGGTGAGTGTCGCACCGGGGCCGCCGGGACAAGGTCACCGCCGCCTCCCGCCGCCGGCACCGGGCGCTCTGCGGGCGGCGGGGACCGGGGCTCCCGGGATGGGGACACCGGGGACGGGGAGCGGAGCCCCGGGATGGGGGACTCTGGGGTACGGGGAGCAGAGCCCTGGCTGGGGACACCGGGGACGGGGAGCGGAGCCCCGGGATGGGGACTCTGGGTACGGGGAGCAGAGCCCTGGTTTGGGACACCGGGGACGGGGGAGCGGAAGCCCCGGGGTGGGGACACCGGGGACAGGGAACGGAGCCCCGTGTCAGGGACACCGCGGACACCGGGGCCAGCGGGGAAGGCTGTAGAGCCCCAGAGAGCCCCGGGATGAGCGCACCGGGGACCAGCGCCGGCGGCACGCGGTGACAGGGAGGCTGTGCTGGAGCTGAGCAGCGGGGCAGGGCGGGCTGGGCACGGCAGGGACAGGGACAGGGACAGCGGGGCTCAGCACCCTGGGGACACCCTGGGGACACCCTGGGCGCGGAGAGCGGGGCTGGCACACCCTGGGACCGGCTGGGTGAGGGCCAGCAGGGCTGGGGGTCCCCGGGGGTGGAGCGTGGGGACACCGGGTGGCCGCAGGCAGCACCGAGGGGTCTGTGGGGCACGGGAGCCTCGGGCCGGGGCCGTGCGGGGCGCCGGGCCGTGCCGTGCCCGCCGGGGACGCGCTGTGACCTCCCTCCCTCCCTCCGTCCCTCCGTCCCGTGTTTAGTCTGCACGGGGGGAATGCGGGGAGCGACCTTGGACCCCGGCCATGAGCTGCCGCACGTGGAGCCCGTCCCGGTCAGGGACAGGCGGGGCGGGTGGCGGCACAGGCGCTGCCCTCTCACCCCATTCCCCGCCCGCGCCAGCCGCGCTGCCCCCGGCCCTGCGGGGCGGGCAGGCCCGGGCAGGCCGTGCCAGGGCTGCCGGGAGGGGCTCAGCCTAATCCCACCGAGCGTTCCCCGGGCCAGCATTCCTCCCGGGATCACCGTGGCACCACGGCGGGGCACCGTGCCACTCCCTGCCTGCCGCCCCCGGCTCCAGCCTCTGTCCTCCCCGTGCCCCTAAGGCTGCCCTGCTGGGACAGAGGGTCCCCCACAGCCTGCGCCCCCTCGCAGGCCAGCATGGGGGCATCCACAGCCCTGTGGCACCGGCTGCTCCCGGGTGCCCGCGGCCACAGTGCTCTGGATGTGCTCTGGCTGTGCTGCGGGGTGTGGGGCAGGCGAGGGGGCAGCGGTGCCCGGCTGTCCCCCCCTGTTCCCCAGGGCACGGGGGGATCCCTCTGGGGGATGGGATCCCTGTCAGCGGGGTCCGGTGCATGCTCAGGTGTGTGCCCAGCTGGCTGCTGCCCTGGGGCTGCCGGTGCCCCCTGTCCGTCCGTCCTGCGCGGGGGCAGCTCTGGCGGGGCCCTGCTGGAGCGGTTGGGCTGCCTTGGCGGTGCTGCCGGTGGGACCGGTGCTGCCGGGTCTGCTGGGGCCGTGCAGGGCTCGGTGCTTGGGCCAGGCTGGGTTTGGCTCGCTGGGAGCGGCGCTGCGGGCTCCGGGCTGTTCGGCTCCGGGGGGTGGTCGTGTTTGGCCTTGGCTCGGGTGGCGCCGGGGCTGTCCCGCACCGGAGGCGGCTGTGTTGGGCTTGGCCGTTCCGCCGGGACCGGCGGTGCCGGTGCTGCGGGGGTCCGGGGTGGGACTGTTTTCGCAGCCATTGTCTCGGTGCTCTTTGAAGCCTCTCCAGTTTCCTTCAGCGGGGCAGGTGGGGTGGCCGGGGGGGGACAAGCCCGGCCCAGAGGGAGGAGGAGGAGGAGGAGGAGGGCCGGGCGTTTTGCCCCGCTCTGGCTCCTTGGGGCTCAGCAGAGCGAGCGAAGGTCCCCGCACAGCACTGACGCGTCGCTCCGCAGCTGGCAGCGCCGGGCCGGTGCCGCTCGGGACGCGCTGCGGGCTCCGGTGCGCCCATGAGGCCGGCGGGGACGGCGGCGGGGCACCGGGGGCACGGCGGCGGGGACGCGGCGGGGACACGCTCCGGCAATGAGTTCACGGCCATCGACTACAGCATCTTCGCGCTGCTCCTCGTGCTCTCCTCCGCCATCGGGCTCTTCATACGCGCTGAGCGGCGACCGGCAGCGCACGGTGCAGGAGTTCCTGCTGGCCAACCGTGACATGGGCTGCCTGCCCGTGGCCCTGTCCCTGCTCGCCTCCTTCCAGTCGGCCGTGGCCATCCTGGGCGTGCCCGCCGAGATCTTTCGCTTCGGCACCGAGTACTGGTTCCTGGGCTGCTCCTACTTCCTGGGGCTGCTCATCCCCGCGCACATCTTCATCCCCGTCTTCTACCGCCTGCGCATCACCAGCACCTACGAGGTGCGCGGGGGGGCAGAGGGGACGCAGGAGGACAAGGGGGGCACGGGAAGGCAGAGGGACATGGGAGGGCTGAGGGGACACAGGAGGGCAGGGGGGACACGGGAGGGCAGAGGGGACATGGGGAGGGCAGGGGGGATATGGGGAAGGCAGAGGGGACACAGGGAGAGCAGAGGGACACAGGAGGGCAGGGGGGATACAGAGAGGGTGGAAGGGACACAGGGAGAGCAGGGGGGACACAGGGGGGCAGAGGGGACATGGGGAGGGCTGAGGGGATGCAGGAGGGCAGAAGGACATGGGAAGGGCAGAGGGGACACAGGGAGGGCAGAGGGGACACAGGGAGGGCAGAGGGGGCGTGGGGAGGGCAGGAGGGACACGGGGAGGGTGGAAGGGACACAGAGAGGGCACAGGGGACACGGGAGCACAGAGCAGCCTGCAGTCAGGGGCCCTGACCTCTCTCCTGGCAGTACCTGGAGCTGCGCTTCAACAAGACCGTGCGGGTGTTTGGCACCGTCACCTTCATCTTCCAGATGGTCAGTGGGGCCGGGGCCGTGGGGCTGCAGGGTTTGGGGGGCTCAGCGCTGCTGAGGGGCCGTGGGGCTGCAGGGTTTGGGGGGCTCAGCACTGTTGAGGGGCCGTGGGGCTGCAGGGTTTGGGGGGCTCAGTGCTGCTGAGGGGCCGTGGGGCTGCAGGGTTTGGGGGCTGGCACGGCTCAGCACTGCTGAGGGGCCATGGGGCTGCAGGGTTTGGGGGGCTCAGCACTGCTGAGGGGCCGTGGGGCTGCAGGGTTTGGGGGGCTCAGCGCTGCTGAGGGGCCGTGGGGCTGCAGGGTTTGGGGGCTGGCACGGCTCAGTGCTGCTGAGGGGCCGTGGGGCTGCAGGGTTTGGGGGGCTCAGCGCTGCTGAGGGGCCGTGGGGCTGCAGGGTTTGGGGGACTCAGCGCTGCTGAGGGGCCGTGGGGCTGCAGGGTTTGGGGGGCTCAGCACGGCTGAGGGGCCGTGGGGCTGCAGGGTTTGGGGGCTGGCACGGCTCAGTGCTGCTGAGGGGCCGTGGGGCTGCAGGGTTTGGGGGGCTCAGCACTGCTGAGGGGCTGCAGGGTTTGGGGGGCTCAGCACTGCTGAGGGGCCGTGGGGCTGCAGGGTTTGGGGGGCTCAGTGCTGCTGAGGGGCTGTGGGGCTGCAGGGCTTGGAGGCTGGCACGGCTCAGCACGGCTCAGCACGGCTCTCCCTCGCCGCAGGTCATCTACATGGGGGTGGTGCTCTACGCTCCCGCCCTGGCCCTCAACGCAGGTATGATGGGACAGGTGTGGGGGCCGTGCTGGGGGTGCTGCCCCTCACCCCACTCATGTCCTCTGCCCCCTCCAGTGACGGGCTTTGACCTCTGGAGCGCGGTGCTGACCATGGGGCTGGTCTGCACCCTCTACACCACTCTGGTGAGTGCCTGCTCCCCGTGCTGGGCCGGGCGAGCGCTGCCACCCCGCGCTGACGGCTCCTGTGTCCCCGCCAGGGTGGCCTGAAGGCCGTCATCTGGACAGACGTGTTCCAGACGCTGGTGATGCTGGCGGGGCAGGTGGCCGTCATCGTGGTGGGCGCCTGGCGCGTGGGGGGCATGGCCCGAGTGTGGCGCGTGGCCGAGCAGCGGGGCAAGATCGCCGGCATCGAGTGAGCCATGTCCTGGAGCCCTGGGGACACCTGGGACAGCTGGGTGGGGGGACAGGGACCCCCTGGGCTGGGGGACAGGGACCCCCTGGGCTGGGGGACAGGGACTCCCTGTTCTGGGGGAGAGGGACCCCTGTTCTGCCATGGGGACACCTGGGGCACCTGGGCTGGGGGAGAGGGACCCCCTGGGCTGGGGGAGAGGGACTCCCTGTTCTGCCATGGGGACACCTGGGACAGCTGGGCTGGGGGACAGGGACCCTGGCTCCCCCTGGGACCCCTTGTTCTGCCATGGGGACACCTGGGCTGGGGGAGAAACAGACCCCCTGTCCTGCTGTGGGGACAAGTGGGACAGCTGGCTGGGGGACAGGGACTCTGGCTGCCCCTGGGACCCCCTGTCCTGCTCTGGGGACACCTGGGACACCTGGGCTAGGGGAGAGGGACCCCCTGTTCTGCCATGGGGACACCTGGGGCTGGGGGAAACAGACCCCCTGTCCCTGCTCTGGGGACACCTGGGGGCAGCTGGGCTGGGGGAGAGGGACCCCCTGTCCTGCTCTGGGGACACCTGGGCTGGGGGAAACAGACCCCCTGTCCTGCTCTGGGGGACACCTGGGGCAGCTGGGCTGGGGGAGAGGGACCCCCTGGGCTGGGGGAGAGGGACCCCCCTGTCCTGCTCTGGGGACACCTGGGACAGCCTGGGCAGGGGAATGGGACCCTGCAGTGCTGGTGTGACCCAGCCCGTTCCCCTCTTTCCCGTGGGCTATGGGGGTGGCGGTGAGGACCCCCGGCATGACCCCCCTGGTGCTCCCCACAGCCTGGACCCCAGCCCCCTGGAGCGCCACACCTTCTGGTCGCTGTCCGTGGGCGGGATCTTCATGATGCTGTCGCTGTACGGGGTGAACCAGGCGCAGGTGCAGCGCTACCTGTGCGCCCGCAGCGAGCGCGAGGCCAAGCTGTGAGTGGGGCCCGGGCCGGGCTGGGCCGAGCCGTGAGTGGGGCTGGGCCGAGCTGTGAGTGGGGCCGGGGCTGGGCTGAGCTGTGAGTGGGGGCTGGGCCGGGCCAAGCTTGTGAGTAGGGCTGGGCCGGGCTGGGCTGAGCTGTGAGTGGGGCCGGGCCGGGCTGGGCCAAGCTGTGAGTGGGGCTGGGCCGGGCTGTGCCGAGCCGTGAGTGGGCTGGGCCGGGCTGGGCCAAGCTGTGAGTGGGGCTGGGCCGGGCTGGGCGAGCCGTGAGTGGGGCTGGGCCGGGCTGGGCCAAGCTGTGAGTGGGGCTGGGCCGAGCTGTGAGTGGGGCCGGGCCGGGCCGAGCTGTGAGTGGGGCCGGGCCGGGCTGTGAGTGGGGCCCGAGCCAAGCTGTGAGTGGGGCCGAGCCAAGCTGTGAGTGGGGCCGGGCCAAGCTGTGAGTGGGGCTGGGCCGGGCCGGGCCAAGCTGTGAGTGGGGCCGGGCCGGGCCGAGCTGTGAGTGGGGCCGGGCCGGGCCGAGCTGTGAGTGGGGCCGGGCCGGGCCGAGCCGTGAGTGGGGCTGGGCCGGGCGTGTGAGTGGGGCCGAGCCAAGCTGTGAGTGGGGCTGGGCCGGGCCGGGCCAAGCTGTGAGTGGGGCTGGGCCGGGCCGGGCCAAGCTGTGAGTGGGGGGGCTGGGCCGGGCCAGGCCAAGCTGTGAGTGGGGCCGGGCCGGGCTGTGAGTGGGGCTGGGCCGGGCCAGGCCGAGCTGTGAGTGGGGCCGGGCCGGGCTGTGAGTGGGGCTGGGCCGGGCCGGGCCAAGCCGTGAGTGGGGCCGGGCCGGGCTCCCGCAGCGGGCCGGGCCGGGCCGGTGCACCCCGTCTGACAGCCCCGCGGTCCCGCAGCTCCTGCTACGCCGTGTTCCCCTGCCAGCAGATCGTGCTGTGCCTCAGCTGCCTCACCGGCCTCGTCATGTTCGTGTACGACCTGGGAGCACCCGCTGGCGCCCAGCCAGCGCCCTGCCTCCTCCGACCAGGTGAGCTGAGAGCCCCCCGTGTGTGCCCCCGCTGCCCCCAGCCCGCACTGACCTCCTGCCGCAGCTGGTGCTGTTCTTCGTCATGGACGTGCTGCGGGACCTGCCGGGGCTGCCCGGCCTCTTCGTCGCCTGCCTGTTCAGCGGCGCCCTCAGGTGAGTGCCGGCCCTGGCCCGGGGGCTCGGGTGTGCTCGGGTGGGCTCGGGGGGGCTCAGGTGTGCTCGGGTGGGCTCGGGTGTGCTCGGGTGGGCTCGGGTGGGCTCGGGTGTGCTCGGGGTGTGCTCGGGTGTGCTCGGGTGGGCTCTGGTGTGCTTGGGTGTGCTCAGGCGTGCTCGGGTGTGCTCGGGTGTGCTCGGGTGGGCTCTGGTGTGCTCAGGTGTGCTCGGGTGTGCTCGGGTGGGCTCGGGTGGGCTCTGGTGTGCTCAGGTGTGCTCAGGTGTGCTGGGGTGTGCTCGGGTGGGCTCAGGCGTGCTCGGGTGGGCTCAGGTGTGCTCGGGTGTGCTCGGGTGGGCTCGGGTGGGCTCGGGTGTGCTCAGGTGTTCTCGGGTGGGCTCAGGTGTGCTCGGGTGGGCTCAGGTGTGCTCGGGGTGGGCTCGGGTGTGCTCGGGTGGGCTCAGGTGTGCTCGGGTGGGCTCGGGGGGCTCAGGTGTGCTCGGGGTGGGCTCGGGGGGCTCAGGGTGTGCTCGGGGGGCTCAGGTGGGCTCGGGTGTGCTCAGGTGTGCTCGGGTGTGCTCAGGTGTTCTCGGGTGTGCTTGGGTGTGCTTGGGTGGGCTCGGGTGGGCTCGGGTGTGCTCGGGTGTGCTCAGGTGTGCTCGGGGTGTGCTCGGGTGGGCTCGGGGACTCAGGTGTGCTCGGGTGGGCTCGGGGGGCTCAGGTGTGCTCAGGTGGTGCTCGGGTGTGCTCAGGTGTGCTCAGGTTGTGCTCAGGTGGTGCTCAGGTGTGCCCAGGTGTGCTGAGGTGTGCTCAGGTGGGCTCGGGGGACTCAGGTGTGCTCGGGTGTGCTCGGGTGGCTCAGGTGTGCTCGGGTGGGCTCGGGTGTGCTCGGGTGGGCTCAGGTGTGCTCCGGTGGGCTCGGGTGTGCTCCGGTGGGCTCGGGTGTGCTCAGGGTGTGCTCGGGGGGCTCAGGTGTGCTCAGGTGTGCTCGGGTGTTCTCGGGTGTGCTCAGGTGTGCTCAGGTGTGCTCAGGTGGGCTCAGGTGTGCTCGGGTGGGGCTCAGGTGTGCTCGGGTGTGCTCAGGTGTGCTCAGGTGTTCTCGGGTGTGCTCAGGTGGGCTCGGGTGGGCTCGGGTGTGCTCAGGTGTGCTCAGGTGTGCTCGGGTGGGCTCGGTGTGTGCTCGGGTGGGCTCAGGTGTGCTCGGGTGGGCTCAGGTGTTCTCGGGTGTGCTTGGGTGTGCTTGGGTGGGCTCGGTGGGCTCAGGGGTCCCGGCCAAGCCCCCTCCTGCTCCCTCTCCCCCCCAGCACCATCTCCTCCGCCTTCAACTCGCTGGCCACGGTGACCATGGAGGACCTGGTGCGGGCCGCACCTGCCCGGGCTCTCGGAGTCGCGGGCCACGCTGCTCTCCAAGCTGCTGGGTGAGCGATGGGGGTGCCCGGGGGGCAGCCGTGGGGCTGGCGGGCCGGGGGGGTCCCCAGCGCTGCCCTGACACCCCCTCCCCTCCCCAGCTCTGGGCTACGGGCTGCTCTGCCTGGGCATGGCGTACGTGTCCTCCATGCTGGGACCCGTGCTGCAGGTAGGCACGGGCTGTGGCACCCCAGAGGGGCGAGGGACCCCGGCCCTGGCACCCCAGAGCGGGTGGGGCGCCCCCAGGGGTCCCCAGGGCCCGGGGCTGGTGCTGAGGCCGTGTCCCCGCAGGCGGCCATCAGCATCTTCGGCATGGTGGGCGGCCCGCTGCTGGGGCTCTTCTGCCTCGGCATGTTCTTCCCCTGCGCCAACCCCACCGTGAGTGTCCCCGGCCCCGACAGCGTCCCCAGCCCTGCGGGGCTGCCTGGGGAGCTGCGTGGGGCCAGCGCCCTTGTCTGTCCCTGTCCCAGGGAGCCGTGGTGGGGCTGCTGGCCGGGCTGGCCATGGCCTTCTGGGTGGGCATCGGCAGCTTCCTGCAGAGCACAGCAGGGGCCAAGGGGGTGCCCCCTGCCAACAGCACAGCACTCCCCACCGTGGGCAACCTCAGCACTGTGCTGGCCAGCACGCTGCTGCCCCCCACCTCAGCGCCGCCCCCGAGGTGAGTGCTGGGCGTGCAGGGTGTGCAGGGTGTGCGGGGTGTGCAGGGTGGGTGTGCAGGGTGTGGGGTGGGTATGCTGGGTGTGCAGGGTGTGCAGGGTGGGTGTGCAGGGTGGGTGTGCAGGGTGTGTAGGGTGTGCAGGGTGGGTGTGCAGGGTGGGTGTGCAGGGTGTGTAGGGTGTGCAGGGTGGGTGTGCAGGGTGGGTGTGCAGGGTGTGCAGGGTGAGTGTGCAGGGTGTGCAGGGTGTGGGGTGGGTATGCTGGGCATGCAGGGTGTGCAGGGTGCGGGGTGTGCGGGGTGTGCAGGGTGTGCAGGGCGTGCAAGGTGTACAGGGTGGGTGTGCAGGGTGTGCAAGGTGTACAGGGTGGGTGTGCTGGGTGTGCAGGGAGTGCAGGGTGTGTGGGGTGTGCAGGGTGTGCAGGGTGGGTGTGCAGGGTGTGTGGGGTGGATGTGCAGGGTCTCAGGTGTGAGGTGGGTGTACAGGGTCTCGGGTGGGTGTGTAGGATGTGTGCAGGGTCTCGGGTGGGTGTGTAGGATGTGTGCAGGGTCTCGGGTGGGTGTGCAGGGTCTCAGGCGGGTGTGCAGGGTCTCGGGTGGGTGTGCAGGGTCTCGGGTGGGTGTGTAGGATGTGTGCAGGGTCTCGGGTGGGTGTGCAGGGTCTCAGGCGGGTGTGCAGGGTCTCGGGTGGGTGTGCAGGGTCTCGGGTGGGTGTGCAGGGTGTGCAGGGTCTCGGGTGGGTGTTCAGGGTCTCGGGTGGGTGTGCAGGGTGTGGCGTGTGTGTGAGCTGGGTGTGCAGGGTGTGCAGGGTCTCGGGTGGGTGTTCAGGGTCTCGGGTGGGTGTTCAGGGTCTCGGGTGGGTGTGCAGGGTCTCAGGTGGGTGTGCAGGGTGTGCAGGGTCTCGGGTGGGTGTTCAGGGTCTCGGGTGGGTGTGCAGGGTCTCAGGTGGGTGTGTAGGGTCTCAGGTGGGTGTGCAGGGTCTCGGGTGGGTGTGCAGGGTCTCGGGTGGGTGTGCAGGGTCTCAGGTGGGTGTGCAGGGTGTGCTGGGTCTCAGGTCGGTGTGTAGGGTCTCAGGTGGGTGTGCAGGGTCTCAGGTAGGTGTGCAGGGTCTCGGGTGGGTGTGTAGGATGTGTGCAGGGTCTCGGGTGGGTGTGTAGGATGTGTGCAGGGTCTCAGGTGGGTGTGCAGGGTCTCGGGTGGGTGTGCAGGGTCTCGGGTGGGTGTTCAGGGTCTCAGGTGGGTGTGCAGGGTCTCAGGCGGGTGCTCCACCCCTCGTGCTCATGCCCTGTCCCCCAGCCCCACGGGGCTGCAGCGCTTCTACAGCCTGTCCTACATGTGGTACAGCGCCCACAACTCCACCACCGTCATCCTGGTGGGGGTGCTGGTCAGCCTGCTCACCGGTGAGTGCGGGGGGCCGGGGGGCTGCCCCGGTGCCCCCGCCCCCCTCACGGCCCTGCCCCCCCAGGCCCCACGCCCGCCGCGGCCCTGGACCCCCGCACCATCTCCCCCGTGCTGCCCTGGCTGCTCTGCTGCCTGCCCCCCAAGCTGCGCCACTGGCTCTGCTGCGGGGCGGCCGACCCTGCCCAGGTGAGGGACAGACCCCCCCAGCACCCCGGGGCGAGCGGGGACATGGGGGCACCCTCCTGCCCCTGCTGCCCCCCTGTGCCCCCTCTGTCCCCCGTGTCCCTGCTGCCCCCCTGTGCCCCCCTGTGTCCCCACAGGCCCCCGGCCATGGGGACAGCTCGGAGAAGAGCCACGGGGTGCCCAACGGGCTGTCCCCCCCCGGCCCCGAGCTGCAAGGGGACGAGGGGACAGGGCTACGTGCGCGGCGCCGGCGCGCCCCTCTACGCCGTGCAGGAAACCTCCTTCTGACACCCGGCACGGGGTCCTGGGCTCCCCCTGCCCTCGGGACATCCTCACCCGGCACGGGGGTCCTGGGCTCCCCCTGCCCTCGGGACATCCTCACAGAGCCGAGGAACGGCCGGAGGCTGCTGCGCTGCCCCGCCCGGGGCTCTGGGACCACGGCCGGGGGTGTCGGAGCGGTGCCCCCCGCCCTGCCCAGGCCGGGACGTTGTGTGGTACCCCCGGCCCAGCCACGTGCCTTACACACCGCTCCGGGGCCGGGGCCGTGTCCCCACCAGCCCTGCCACCTGTCTTTGTGTACGTGTTCCCCAATAAACGGTTCTGGGGCACAGGCGTGGCAGGGTCACAAGGAACAGGCGGCTCCCTGGACCCCCACGGGACCCCCCCGGGACCCCCGCCACCCCAGGCAGTGAGGGGGTGTCGCCACTGTCCTCCAGGAGCCCACAGGGGACCCGCGACTGCCGTGTCCCCAAACACGGGGCTGTTCGCACCGCGCCCCACAGGTGCCCCACTTTTACAGTCCCTGGGGTGCCCATGGAGCCACACACAGCACCGCTGTCTGCCCAGGTTTGGGGGTCCCACTGCCCCCCAGGAGCTGCCGTTTCCCCCAGCACCGGGCTGTCCCCGCTGTCCCCCCGGGATCCCCCTGGTCCTTGTCCCCCCCCCAGCACCGGGCTGTCCCCGCTGTCCCCCCGTGCCCCCCGGTCCGTGTCCCCCCCCACACCGGGCTGTCCCCGCTGTCCCCCCGGGATCCCCCTGGTCCGTGTCCCCCCCCCACACCGGGCTGTCCCCGCTGTCCCCCCCCCCCGGTCCGTGTCCGCCCCCCCCACACCGGGCTGTCCCCGCTGTCCCCCCGTGCCCCCCGGTCCGTGTCCCCCCCCAGCACCGGGCTGTCCCCGCTGTCCCCCCGGGATCCCCCTGGTCCTTGTACCCCCCCAGCACCGGGCTGTCCCCGCTGTCCCCCCGTGCCCCCCCGGTCCGTGTCCCCCCCAGCACCGGGCTGTCCCCGCTGTCCCCCCGTGCCCCCCGGTCCGTGTCCCTCACCGGGCTGTCCCCGCTGTCCCCCCGTGCCCCCCGGTCCGTGTCCCCCCCCAACACCGGGCTGTCCCCGCTGTCCTCGCCCCACGCGCCCTCTTGGCCACGCCCCCCGCCCGGTTAGCCACACCCCCGGCTGGTGCCGGGGCGTGACGCAGCGGCGCGTGACGTCACGGCGCGCTGACGCCACGTCCGTGCCATGGCGCCGCGGCGTCCCGCCGAGCTGTACCGGGCGCCGTTCCCGCTCTACACCGTGCGCCTGCACCCGCGGCGCCCGCTCGCCATCACCGCCGGCGGCGGCGGCGCCGCCAAGACCGGCATCCGCAATGGCGTGGTGCGGGGAGCGGGACGGGGCTGGGCGGAGAGGGGCGCGGGAGGCTGAGGGGCCGGAAGGGCCCGGCTGTGCCGGGGGTCGGGCACGGCGGGGCCTGAGGGGTTTGCGGTGTGAGGGCCGCGGGTGTGCGGTGCAGAAGGGCCCGGGTGTGTGGGGCGGGTCTGACATGGGGCGGTTCTGACGGGTTTGCGGGGTGCGGAGGGGCCCGGGGACCGGCCTGACCCGGCGGGGCCTGCGGGGTTTGCGGTGCGCGATGTGCGGGGCGGAGGGGCCCGGGGACCGGCCTGACCCGGCGGGGCCTGAGGGGTTTGCGGTGCGCGATGTGCGGGGTGCGGAGGGGCCCGGGGACCGGCCTGACCCGGCGGGGCCTGAGGGGTTTGCGGTGCGCGATGTGCGGGGCGGAGGGGCCCGGGTGTGCGGGGCGGGCCTGACCCGGCCGGGCCTGAGGGGTTTGGGCTGTGCGGGGCGGAGGGGCACGGGTGTGCGGGGCGGGTCTGACCCGGCGGGGCCTGAGGGGTTTGGTGCGAGGTGCGGGGCGCGGTGCAGCGGCGCAGGTGTCCCGGGGAGCCCCCGCGGCCGGGCCGTGACCGCGGCTGCCGCCTCCTCCCGCCCCGCAGCACTTCCTGCAGCTGGAGCAGATCGGCGGGCAGCTCAGCGCCTCGCTGCTGCACTGCCACGACACCGAAACGCGCGCCACCATGACCATGGCGCTGGCCGGGGACGTCATTGCCGCCGGGCAGGACAACAGCTGCCACATCCTGCGCTTCAGCCTGCAGGAGCCCGAGGCTCCGGGCGCCGCCGGCAAGGACGGTGAGACTCCGCTCCGTGGGAGGCGCTTGCCCCGGGGCTGTGCAGTGCCTTGGGGATGGCCCTGAATTCCCCGCCCGCCTGCCCTGGGTGCTGTGGGGAGGGATGAAGGGCGTTGTGGAGATAAGGCATTCTGTGAACAACCCCGTGCCCACCCTGCATCTCCCCAGTGCTTGCCCTGAATCCCCTCCCCTTGCATGGGTGCCATGGGGCAGGATGTGGGTCTGTGGGGTGGCTTGGGGATGGGGCACTGCCTTGAGCCCCTGCCCGCCTGTCCTGAACCTTCTTCTCTGTGCTTGCCCTGGGTACCGTGGTGAGCTCTGGGGATGGGACACTGCCCTGGGGCTCCCCTGTGCCCCCCATCCCCGGATGCTACGGCCAGAGCAGTGGGGACTGTGGGGTGCTTTGGGGCTGGGGTACAGCTGTGGGTCTCCCATGCCCACCCTGGATCTGCCCTGTGCCTGCCCGGGGTGTTGGAGGGCAGGGAGTGTGGGGGGGCTGGGAGGGTCTGTGAGGTGGCTTGGGGATGGGCATTGCTCTGAATCCCTCCATCACTGTCATGGACCTGCCTCCTGTGCCTGCCTGGGGTGCCATGGGGAGCTTTGGGGTTTGGATGCTGTCCTGGAACCCCCTGAGTGCCTCCTGTGCCTGTCTAGGGTGCCATGGGGAGCTTTGGGGTTTGGATACTGTCCTGGAACCCCCTGAGTGCCTCCTGTGCGTGCCTGGGGAGCTGTGAGGAGCCTGGGCGTTGTGGGGCAGGCTGTGGGGAGCCGTGGGTGCTGTGGGGCAGGGAGTGGGTGCCATGGGGCTGTGGGGCAGGACATGGAGAGCCATGGGTGCTGTGGGACAGGCTGTGGGGAGCTGTGGGTGCTGTGGGGCAGGCCGTGGGTGCCGTGGGGCAGGGAGTGGGTGCCATGGGGCTGTGGGGCAGGGCATGGGGAGCCGTGGGTGCTGTGGGGCAGGACATGGGGAGCCGTGGGTGCTGTGGGGCAGGAAGTGGGTGCCATGGGGCAGGGAGTGGGGAGCCGTGGGTGCCATGGGGCAAGGAGTGGGTGCCATGGGGCTGTGGGGCAGGGCATGGAGAGCCATGGGTGCTGTGGGGCAGGCTGTGGGGAGCCGTGGGTGCTGTGGGGCAGGGAGTGGGTGCCATGGGGCTGTGGGGCAGGGCATGGAGAGCCGTGTGTGCCGTGGGGCAGGCCGTGGGGCTGCGGGGCGCTCCGGGGAGGGGCAGCCCCTGGCAGCCCGGTGCCAGCCGTTCCCCCGCAGGCAGCGGGGACAAGGGCCCGCGGCGGCGGCGGGGAGGCAGCGGCGGCGGCGGGGCCCAGGGCGGCGCGCAGGGCCGGGCCCGCGAGGTGAGGGTGGAGAGCCTGCAGCGGGGTGCGCACCGACTTCAGCCCCGACGCCCTGCAGAAGGCCGTGCGCTTCAGCGCCGACGGAGCCCTGCTGGCCACCGGCGGCGCCGACGGCTTCCTGCGCCTCTGGGAGGTGGGCACGGCCTGCAGGGGCACGGCCCGGGCAGCGGGGCTGGGACACAGCGGGGCTGGGGACACAGCAGGGCTGGGGACATGGGAAGGCGGTGGGGAGCGTGGTGAGCCAGGATGGGCATGGGGAGCTGGGGGGATGTGGGGGAATGGATGTGGGCACAGAGGGTTGAAGGGCAGGCATGGGGAGCCAGGGTGGGCAAGGGGAGCTGGGGGGATGTGGGAAGGTGGTGGGATGTGGGGGAATGGATGTGGGCACCGTGGGTTGAAGGGCAGGCATGGGGAGCCAGGGTGGGCAAGGGGAGCTGGGGGGATGTGGGGGAATGGATGTGGGCACAGAGGGTTGAAGGGCAGACATGGGGAGCCGGGCTGGGCACAGGGATCTGGGGGGACATGGGAAGGTGGTGGGATGTGGGGGAATGGATGTGGGCACTGTGGGTTGAAGGGCAGGCATGGGGAGCCAGGGTGGGCAAGGGGAGCTGGGGGTATGTGGGAAGCTGGGGGGATGTAGGGGAATGGATGTGGGCACCATGGGTTGAAGGGCAGGCATGGGGGGCCGGGGTGGGCATGGGGAGCTGGGGGGATGTGGGGGAATGGATGTGGGCACTGTGGGTTGAAGGGCAGGCATGGGGAGCCGGGGTGGGCGCAGGGATCTGGGGGGATGTGGGGGAATGGATGTGGGCACCGTGGGTTGAAGGGCAGGCATGGGGGGCCGGGCTGGGCACAGGGATCTGGGGGGATGTGGGGGAATGGATGTGGGCACAGAGGGTTGAAGGGCAGGCATGGGGAGCCAGGGTGGGCAAGGGGAGTTGGGGGGATGTGGGGGAATGGATGTGGGCACTGTGGGTTGAAGGGCAGGCATGGGGAGCCAGGGTGGGCACAGGGAGCTGGGGGGATGTGGGAAGGTTGTGGGATGTGGGGGAATGGATGTGGGCACCGTGGGTTGAAGGGCAGGCATGGGGAGCTGGGGTGGGCACAGGGACCAGGCTGGGCAGGGGGAGCTGGGACAGACCCAGAGGAGCGGTGGCGCCGTTGCCGTGCCAATGGCAGCAGGTGTTGGGCAGGGACAGCCGGATGGGCAGCACCTGTGGTCACCTAACGCTGCTTCCTCACACCTGGCTGGTACCGTGGCAGGGCCTGGCCCTGCCCTGTGCCCATGCCAGCTCTGCCCCTGCAGTTCCCCAGCATGAAGAAGATGCTGGAGTTCAGAGCCCACGACGGGGAAATTGAGGACATCGCTCTGGGCCCTGACAACAAGGTGGGTGTCAGGGGCTCCCCAGTTCCCTGGGCCTGCAGGAGAGGGGCCTCAGACCCCTGTGCTGTGTGCAGCAGGTGGTGACAGCGGGGAGGGACTTCCAGTGCTGCGTGTGGCAGCAGGACCAGCTGGTGACAGGGCTGCGCTGGCACGAGAACCTGCCTGGCATCCCCGACAAGGCCTATCGCTACCAGGCCTGCCGGTGAGGGCTGGGCACGGGGCTGGGCAGGGGGACTAGGAGGGGTGTTGGGCACTGGGACTGGGCAGGGGGACAGGGAGGGGCATTGGGGCTGGGGTGTGGGGCTGGGCATGGGGCTGGGCAGCTCAGATAGAGCTGGGGGCAGCTCAGAGGGCTGGGACTGGGCAGCGGAACAGGGAGGGACATGGGGCTGGGCAGGGGCCTGGGGCTAGGCTGTGGGGCTGGGCCGTGGTCATCAGGGCTGGGGCTGGGTCACGGGGCAAGGCATGGGCAGAGGCCGTGGGGCTGGGAATGGGCCAGCCCTGCCTGCTGCCCTGCCCCATCACTGTTCCTTGTGGGTCTGCGGGAAGGGGTCTCCAGGGCTCTGCTGGCAGCTGTACGGGGAGGGGGCTGGGGCCAGGTGTGGGTTGGGACGGTGGTGCTGGTGAGGGCTGCACCCCACGTGCCCCACATTCCCCGTGCCCTGTCCCCGTGGCAGGTTTGGGGCTGTGGAGGGCAGTGCCGGGGCTCTGCGGCTCTACACGGTGCAGGTGCCCCACAAGCGGGAGCGCCGCCCCCCGCCCTGCTACCTGACCAAGTGGGACGGGAAGAGCTTCCTGCCGCTGCTGACGCGGCCCTGCGGCTCCGAGGTGGTCTCCTGCCTCTCCATCAGGTAGCCCGGGGCCGGCGGGGGCGGGGTGGGCGCCGCGGCGGGCCGCGCTCACTGCCGTCCCCCCACAGTGACTCGGGCACCTTCCTGGGGCTGGGCACGGTGACGGGCTCCGTGGCCATCCACATCGCCTTCTCGCTGCAGGTGAGCGGGGTGGGGCTGGGGGCGCCCCCTGCCCCCCGCAGCCCCTCACCCGCCGTGTGCCCCCAGAGGCTGTACTACGTGAAGGAGGCCCACGGCATCGTGGTGACAGACGTGGCCTTCGTCCCCGAGAGCCGGCCCGGGCGGGAGCTGCTGGGGGGCCACGAGGCCGCCCTGCTCAGCGTGGCCGTGGACAGCCGCTGCAAGCTGCACCTGCTGCCCACCCGCCGTACGTGCAGCTGCCCTGGGCTCTCTGCTCCTCCTGTGCTGTGCGGGGGGGGCTGCTGTGCTGCAGCCTGCTCTGACCCCTCCCTGTCCCACAGGCTCCCTCCCCGTCTGGCTGCTGCTGCTGCTCTGTGCCGGGCTCATCGTGGCCACCATCCTGCTGCTGCAGCTCGCCTTCCCAGGCTTCCTGTAGCCCCCTGGCCCCCGGAGGGACCCCCTGGCACCAGGAGCGACCCCCCAGCCTCCCCCCACCCCACACAGACTGTGAAGGACACCAGGGACCAGCCCTGGCCCCGCTGTCCCCGCTGGCGCTCGGGGAGCAGACGCGGGCCCAGGCAGGCACGCAGGGCGCCGTCCGTGCCCGTGGGACCGTGCTGGCAGCAGAGCAGGGCTGGCCCGGGACAGGGCCGTCTCCTAGCCCGGGAGAGGAGGGTCCTGCTGGCCCCTGCCCTGCTGCTGCCATTAAACTGGAGCATGAAGGCAGTGCTGTCCGCGTGTGCTGGGGGAGCGGGGCTGGGGCTGAGGGCCCGGCTCCGGGCCGGGTGTGCCCTCGGTGTGGCGCGGGGGCTGCTGCCCGGGGCCGTGTGTACCGGCACGGCACGGCCCGACCCGGTGCTGCTGCAGGGTCCCGGGGGTTGGTGCCGCTGGGCTGGCCCGGCTCTGCCCGGCACCATGGAGGCTCGGGGGTCTCGCCCACCGGCGTGGCCCCGGCCCTGCAGTGACCGTGCAGCCATCCCGGGCCCGTTTGGAGGGGCCGGGTCCCGGTTACCCCGGCGCTGCCCCGGGGCACCTGCGTGCGGCTGAATCCCGGCTCCCCGCGGGCAGGGCCGGGCGGGGCCGCTCCCGGCGGCGGTGCCAGGGCCGGGACGTGTCGGCTACGTGGCCCCGGGGCGGGGCGGGCGGCACCGACACGCGAACGGGGCTGGGTGAGCGCGTACCGGGGGCACCGGCGGTACCGGGCTGGGCTGTGCGGGCTGAGCGCGTACCGGGGGGCACCGGCGGCACCGGGCTGGGCCGTGCGGGCTGAGCGCGTACCGGGGGCACCGGCGGTACCGGGCTGGGCTGTGCGGGCTGAGCGCGAACCGGGGGGCACCGGCGGCACCGGGCTGGGCCGTGCGGGCTGAGCGCGTACCGGGGTGGGCAGCGCCAGCCGGTCCCGCGCGCTCTGCGTGCCCCGCGCACCCTCCCGGCCGTCCCCGCCGCCGTGCGGGAACCGGGACAGCTCCCGGAGCCCCCGCCCCTCTCCCGGGTTCCCACGGGCCCTCCCACCGACCCCCGGCAGGGCCAGCCCGAGCCCGGCGTTCTCGTCCCGCCGCAGCCCGGGGTCGCGGGATGAGGAACGCGCCGGTGATGCTGCTCCTGCTCCTGGCGCTGGGGCCAGCGGCCTGGGCTGCCCCCAGGGCGGGCACCAACAGGTACGGGGACACAGCCGAGGGACGGCAAAGGTATGGGGGACACAGCTGAGGGACGGCAAAGGTATGGGGGACACAGCTGAGGGGAGGCAAAGGTATGGGGGACACAGCTGAGGGACGGAAAAGGTATGGGGGACACAGCTGAGGGGAGGCAAAGGTATGGGGGACACAGCTGAGGGGAGGCATAGCTGTGGGGAGCACACAGTTAAGGGAAGCAGAGCTGTGGGGTAGCACAGCTCTAAGGGAAGCAGAGCTGTGGGGTAGCACACAGTTAAGGGAAGCAGAGCTGTGGGGAGCACACAGTTAAGGGAAGCAGGGCTGTGGGGTAGCACAGCTCTAAGGTGAAGCAGAGCTGTGGGGTAGCACAGCTGTAAGGGAAGCAGGGCTGTAGGGTAGCACACCTATAATGGAAGGCAGAGCTGTGGGGAGCACACAGTTAAAGGAAAGCAGAGCTGTGGGGAGCACACAGTTAAGGGAAGCAGAGCTGTGGGGTAGCACAGCTCTAAGGGAAGCAGGGCTGTGGGGTAGCACACAGCTCTAAGGGAAGCAGGGCTGTGGGGTAGCACACAGCTATAACAGAAGGCAGAGCTGTGGGGAGCACACAGTTAAGGGAAAGCAGGGCTGTGGGGTAGCACACAGTTAAGGGAAGGCAGAGCTGTGGGGGCACAGGGAAGGCACAGCTGTGGGGAGCACTGCTATAACGGGAGGCAGGGCTGTGGGGTAGCACAGCTATCAGGGGAGGCAGAGCTGCGGTGTTTCCGTGGCCGCGGGGGCTCAGGCGCAGGGGGAATTCAAGCTGGCCATAGGAGGGGCAAGCGCCGCGGTCTGAGCTGCCCAGCGAGGGCTGGGACCCCTGGGTCTGCAGGGGCCGTGGGTGGGGGGCATCAGGCCGGGGTGGGCAGCCCCCAGGGCACAGGTAACCGACCCCTGTCTCCCGGCCAGGCCTGAGCCCCCCGTGGCCACCATCGGGGATCCCCATCCCGACCCGCTGAGCCCGGAGCCGCCTGCCCTGCTGTGAGTGCCTGCCCTGGGGACCCTCACCCCGGGCGGGGCTGGGCGTGGGGCTGGGGGCACGGACAGTGCCCAGCCTGCCCTGCAGCGCTCCCCAGCCCAGCCCTGCTCCCCCCAGGCTGCTGTGGAGCGCCGTGCAGAGCCTGGGGCCCCTGCGGCAGGACGTGCAGGCCATGACGCGGGAGCAGGGTAAGCCATGGGGGCGTGACGGGGGGGCTGAGGGGCTGGTGGGGCCAAGGAGCCCGGCCCCACAGCCCCCCGTGCCCCACAGCCCTGCTCTACCTCTTTGTGCTCCACGACCACGACCAGAGCAGGCGCCTGGACGGGCTGGAGCTGCTGCAGTTGCTTGGCACGGTGCTGGCACAGGCTGGGGGGCAGCCTGACCCCGACACGGTGGGTGCCAAGGGACGGCTCCTCACTCCCCACTGAGCCCCTGGGCCGAGCCCTCATCCTGATCCCCATCCCTGCAGGTGGCTGCACTGGTGGACCAAGCCCTGGCAAGGCAGGACCTGAACGGGGATGGGCTGCTGGACCCCTCCGAGCTGCTGGACCCCCCCGAGGTGCCCTTGCCTGGTCAGGACAAGGGTGTCCCAGGACAGCCCCCTCTGGAGCAGCAGGCAGGGGCTGGGGCTGTGCCCGGGGGCGGCACGGAGATGCCAAGGCAGGACCTGGGCTTGAAAAGCCCAGAACAGGCAGCCCCTGAGGCTGGAGAGCCCCAGGATGGAGCCCCTGAGGCTGGAGAGCCCCAGACTGGAGCCCCTGAGGCTGGAGAGCCCCAGGATGGAGCCCCTGAGGCTGGAGAGCCCCAGACTGGAGCCCCTGAGGCTGGAGAGCCCCAGGATGGAGCCCCTGAGGCTGGAGAGCCCCAGGATGGAGCCCCCAGGATGGCATCCCTCGAGGTGGAATCTCCCAATGCTGAGGCCTTGGAGGCAGAAGTCGTCCCTGAGGCCAAAGGCCCCAACAGTGATGCCACAGAGGAAGAGGAAGCCCCTGAGGCTGAAGCCCCTGAGGAGGAGGAGGCAGCCCCAGCCTGGAGGGACCATGGGGAGGGGTAGGCAGGGGGGCTGTGGGGTGCAATGCCCCGGCTGCTCCCTGCCCTGCTCAGGGCACAGAGGCACAGGGGATGGCTCTGGCCCCTGGCCAGGCTGCTGGGGCCAAGGAGGGCTGGGGTCGTGTGGTCTCCTCTGTAGTGCATTGGATGGAGAAATAGAGGCACTGCTGGCGACCTTGGCTGTGCTCAGTGCATCCCCGGGGCAGTGGGAGCCCAGCCAGGGCCAGGGAGGCACAGCCAGGGGACACAGGAGGCAGCAGTGGTGCACGAGGGGGTTTATTGGGGGGTTCTGGGGGCACTGGAGATGTGCAGTGGGGATGTGCAGAGGTCGCTGGGTGCAGTGGAGATGTGCAGATGTTGCTGGTGCTGTGCCTGGGCCCTGCAGAGCTCTCCAGGCACACGCTCAGACGATGCCATCGAAGCCCTGGATCCCGCATTTCCTGCCCGCGATCCGGCAGCCGAAGGTGAGGGCGTCCTGCAGGCTCCTCCCTGGGGATGGGGCCCAGCGTGAGCTGCGGCCGTGCCAAACCGACCCGTGGCCGTGCCCCGTTTGCGCCCACCTTCTGCGAGCGCAAAGATCACGGCAGCGTTGAAGGTGTCCCCAGCCCCCAGCGTGTCCACCAGGCTCTCCGGGGGGAAGGCGTCCGAGTGCACCAGCCGCCCATCGGGCCCCAAGGCATCGGCGCCCTCCTCGGCCCAGGCGCAGATCAGCGTGGCCCTGGGGGAGCGTGAGGTGGGTCTGGGGCGCACCGTGTGCCCCCGGCCCCTCCCGGGTACAGCCCTACCCTGGCTGGATGCGCCCCCGCAGCCCCCGCAGCGCCTCGGGGGCCGAGCGGTACCCGAAGTGCCGGGCCAGGTCCTTGCTGATGAACACCTGCGGGAGAGGGGCTGGGCCGGGGCAGCCCCCGGTGCCCCAGCGCGGTGCGGTGAGATCCGAGCCCTGGCGGATCCCCAGAGCCCGCCTGCGCTCCCAGAGCCCGCCTGAGCTCCCGGAGCCCGCCTGAGCTCCCGGAGCCCGCCTGCACCCCTGGATCCGAACCCCCCGAGCCCGACTCCCCCGGAGCAGCACTCCCGACTCCCGCAGGTCTGACCGCTCCTGTCCCGAGCTCGCTCCCGGCGCGCCTTCGGCCTCGCCCGGGACAGGCGATCGGGACAGGTGATCGGGACAGGGGATCAGGGCGGGCAGTCAGGACAGGTGATCGGGACAGGGGATCGGGACAGGCGATAGGGACAGGGGATCGGGACAGGCGATCGGGACAAGCGATAGGGACAGGGGATCAGGGCGGGCGATCGATCAGGACAGGTGATCGGGACAAGCGATAGGGAGAGGTGATCGGGACAGGGAATCGGGACAGGTGATCGGGACAGGCGATCGGGACAGGCGATCCCGCCCATCGCCCCGGCCCCGCACCACGTGTCCCCGCCCCATCAGCGGCAGCAGCTCCTCCCGCGGCTTCTCCAGCTCCACCGAGATCCGGACCCGCCGCTCCGGCGCCGCCGCCCGGTTGTGCCGCTCCAGGCGCTCCAGCATCGCGCCCTGCTCCGCCGCGTTCCGGGCCTGCGGACGGGCACGGCTCCGGCATCACCGGGGGACCGCCGATCCCGGGAGGCCCCTCGGATGCTCCCTCATTGGGGATGTCCCCCTGTCCGAGGGATCCCCTCCGGTCCCGGGCTCCGGTACAGCCCGAGCGATTTTCCCCAGCGCCGGGGTTCCCCAGAGCCCGGACTCCCCCGAGCCTCGGGCTCACCTCGAAGTGGATCCACCTGTACTGGGAGAGGTCGACCCGCTCGAAGTCGCGGGCTGTCACGTCGGGCAGGTTCCTGTGGGACGGAGGCCGGGGGGACATGGGGACCCTGCGCCTGTCCCGAGCCCGGGGCGAAGGGCAGCCCCGAGGGGGACACGGGGACCCTGCGCCTGTCCCGTGCCCGGGGCGAAGGGCAGCCCCAATGGGGACATGGGGACCCTGCGCCTGTCCCGAGCCCGGGCCGAAGGGCAGCCCCGAGGGGGACACGGGGACCCTGCGCCTGTCCCGTGCCCGGGGCGAAGGGCAGCCCCGGGGGCCGTGGAGGGCCCCACGCCACCGGGACAGAGGTCCCGAGGAGGCGCTGCGCGGGTGAATCATTAATGATGGCACCCGGAGCTGGAACCCGAGGGCAGCGCAGCGGTGGCCGCGCTCGGACCTGGGGTCAGCCGTGCCCAACAGCCCCTGACCCCGCTTTGGCACGGCTGAGGGACCCGGGTTATCCCCACGGGGCCGTGCCGGCTGTCCTGCGCTCCGGAGCGCGGAGAGATCACCCCCGGTCTCCAACTCCGTGTGGGGATACCAGCTCCGCTCCCGGCAGCGGCACCGGCAGTGACAGGGCTGCGGGGACAGCGGCGGTGACAGGGCTGCGGGGACACCGGCAGTGACAGGGCTGCGGGGACACCGGCGGTGACAGTGGCTGCAGGGACACCGGCGGTGACAGGGCTGCGGGGACACCGGCGGTGACAGGGCTGCGGGGGCACCGGCGGTGACAGTGGCTGCGGGGACAGCGGCGGTGACAGTGGCTGCGGGGACACCGGCGGTGACAGGGCTGCGGGGACACCGGCCGTGACAGGGCTGCGGGGACACCGGCAGTGACAGTGGCTGCGGGGACACCGGCGGTGACAGTGGCTGCGGGGACAGCGGCGGTGACAGGGCTGCGGGGACAGCGGCGGTGACAGTGGTGCGGGATCACGGCCACTCGCCCCATCCGGCGCTCGGTAGCCCCCGGCAGGCAGCGGAGGGACCCTGGGGACAGAGGTGGCAGAGGCCGGAGCTGGCAGAGCCCAGCGCTGCCCGCGGCCCTTACGTGTCGTGCAGGACGATGGTGCGGGAGCCGCTGGCGGCGTTGACGAGGCAGCAGGCGCAGGGCACCTCTCCGCGGGGCTGCCACGCCACGTGCGCCGTGTCCACCCCCCGGCGCTGGAAATCCGCCGCGATGAAGCTGGGACGGGACACAGAGCGGGCTGAGCGAGGCCGCCACCGGAGCGGCGGGAACGGCGGGCGGGCGGCGGGAACCGCGGGCGGGCAGCGGGAACCGCGCCGAGGGTCGGGGCCGGCGGCAGCAGCGCGGAGGGGCCCGCGGAGTGCCGGGGCCCGGTGCCCGCCGGTGCGGGAGCCCCGCACCATCCCGCCCCGCACTCACTCAGCGGCGGGCCCGGGGGCCAGCGAGCCCATGAAGGCGCAGGGGGCTCCGAGCAGCGCCAGCACCGTGCACGAGTTGGAGGCGTTCCCGCCGCGCTGCCAGCGCTGAGAGAGGCACCTGCGGGCGGGAGCGGCGGTGGGCACAGGGCCGGTGCGGGCACACCGGAGCCCCCCGGTGCCGGTACCTGGTGTCGGAGTCCTCGGCCGGGAAAGCCTCCACCACGCTGATGATGTCCAGGCACACCAGCCCCACGCACATGATCCGCCGCTTCTCCGCCGCGCCGCCCGCCGCTGCCGCCATCCCGGGCCGCTGCCGGGCGGGACCGGGGCCGGGACCGGAACCGGGATAGGGACCGGGACAGGACGGGACAAGGGACAGGGACGAGAACGGGGACGGGGACGGAACCGCACCGGACACGGGCAAAGCCCTGGCCACGCCCCCTCGCGCCGCCGCCAATCAGCGCCCGCCGCCGCGCCGGGCCCTCCAGGGGCGTGGCCATGCGGGACCGCCCCAGGCCACGCCCCCACGGGGCAGGGCGCGCGCGCGGCGGGACCGGGCACGGGGACGGACGGGGACAGATGGACACGGGGACAGATGGACAGAGGGACAGATGGACACGGGGACAGATGGACACAGGGTCACGGGGACGGACGGGGACAGATGGACACAGGGACAGATGGACACAGGGACAGATGGACACGGGGACAGATGGACACAGGGACAGATGGAAACGGGGACAGATGGACACAGGGGCACGGGGACAGATGGACACGGGGACAGATGGACACAGGGACAGATGGACACAGGGACAGATGGACACACAGGGACAGATGGACACAGGGTCACGGGGACAGATGGACACGGGGACAGATGGACACGGGGACAGATGGACACAGGGTCACGGGGACAGACGGGGACAGATGGACACGGGGACAGATGGACACAGGGTCACGGGGACAGATGGACACGGGGACAGATGGACACAGGGACAGATGGACACAGGGTCACGGGGACAGACGGGGACAGATGGACACGGGGACAGATGGACACAGGGTCACGGGGACAGATGGACACGGGGACAGATGGACACAGGGTCACGGGGACGGACGGGGACAGATGGACACGGGGACAGATGGACACGGGGACAGATGGGCACAGGGTCATGGGGACAGACGGGACAGATGGACACACAGATGGACACACAGGGACAGACGGACACACTGGGACATGGACACAGGGACAGATGGACATTTAGGGGCACATGGACACACAGGGACAGACAGACATAGGGTCACGGGGACAGACGGACACACAGGGACACACAGGGACAGATGGACAGATGGACACATAGGGACAGGTGGACACAGGGACACACAGAGACAGATGGACACATGGCGACAGATGGACACACAGACACACAGACAACACAGGGACACACAGACACAGATGGACACACAGGTCTGTCCCTGTCTGTCCCTGTCTGTCCCTGTCCCTGTCTGTCCCTGTCTGTCTGTCCCTGTCTGTCTGTCCCTGTCTGTCCCTGTCTGTCCCTGTCTGTCCCTGTCTGTCTGTCCCTGTCTGTCCCTGTCTGGTCTGTCCCTGTCTGTCCCTGTCTGTCCCTGTCTGTCCCTGTCTGTCTGTCCCTGTCTGTCTGTCCCTGTCTGTCCCTGTCTGTCCCTGTCTGTCTGTCCCTGTCTGTCTGTCCCTGTCCCTGTCTGTCCCTGTCTGTCCCTGTCTGTCCCTGTCCCTGTCTGTCCCTGTCTGTCCCTGTCTGTCCCTGTCTGTCTGTCCCTGTCTGTCTGTCCCTGTCTGTCCCTGTCCCTGTCTGTCCCTGTCTGTCCCTGTCTGTCCCTGTCTGTCTGTCCCTGTCTGTCTGTCCCTGTCCCTGTCTGTCCCTGTCTGTCCCTGTCTGTCCCTGTCTGTCCCTGTCCCTGTCTGTCCCTGTCTGTCTGTCCCTGTCTGTCTGTCCCTGTCTGTCCCTGTCTGTCCCTGTCTGTCCCTGTCTGTCTGTCCCTGTCTGTCCCTGTCTGTCTGTCCCTGTCTGTCCCTGTCTGTCCCTGGTCTGTCTGTCCCTGTCTGTCTGTCCCTGTCTGTCCCTGTCTGTCCCTGTCTGTCTGTCCCTGTCTGTCTGTCCCTGTCTGTCCCTGTCTGTCCCTGTCTGTCTGTCCCCTGTCTGTCTGTCCCTGTCTGTCCCTGTCTGTCCCTGTCTGTCTGTCCCTGTCTGTCCCTGTCCCTGTCTGTCCCTGTCTGTCCCTGTCTGTCTGTCCCTGTCTGTCTGTCCCTGTCTGTCTGTCCCTGTCTGTCCCTGTCTGTCCCTGTCTGTCTGTCCCTGTCTGTCTGTCCCTGTCTGTCCCTGTCTGTCTGTCCCTGTCTGGACTGTCCCTGTCTGTCCCTGGTCTGTCCCTGTCTGTCCCTGTCCCTGTCTGTCCCTGTCTGTCTGTCCCTGTCTGTCTGTCCCTGTCTGTCCCTGTCTGTCCCTGTCTGTCCCTGTCTGTCTGTCCCTGTCTGTCCCTGTCTGTCTGTCCCTGTCTGTCCCTGTCTGTCCCTGTCTGTCCCTGTCTGTCTGTCCCTGTCTGTCTGTCCCCTGTCTGTCCCTGTCTGTCCCTGTCTGTCTGTCCCTGTCTGTCTGTCCCTGTCCCTGTCTGTCCCTGTCTGTCCCTGTCTGTCCTGTCCCTGTCTGTCCCTGTCTGTCCCTGTCTGTCCCTGTCTGTCTGTCCCTGTCTGTCTGTCCCTGTCTGTCCCTGTCCCTGTCTGTCCCTGTCTGTCCCTGTCTGTCCCTGTCTGTCTGTCCCTGTCTGTCTGTCCCTGTCCCTGTCTGTCCCTGTCTGTCCCTGTCTGTCCCTGTCTGTCCCTGTCCCTGTCTGTCCCTGTCTGTCTGTCCCTGTCTGTCTGTCCCTGTCTGTCCCTGTCTGTCCCTGTCTGTCCCCTGTCTGTCTGTCCCTGTCTGTCCCTGTCTGTCTGTCCCTGTCTGTCCCTGTCTGTCCCTGTCTGTCTGTCCCTGTCTGTCTGTCCCTGTCTGTCCCTGTCTGTCCCTGTCTGTCTGTCCCTGTCTGTCCTGTCCCTGTCTGTCCCTGTCTGTCCCTGTCTGTCTGTCCCTGTCTGTCTGTCCCTGTCTGTCCCTGTCTGTCCCTGTCTGTCTGTCCCTGTCTGTCCCTGTCCCCTGTCTGTCCCTGTCTGTCCCTGTCTGTCTGTCCCTGTCTGTCTGTCCCTGTCTGTCTGTCCCTGTCTGTCCCTGTCTGTCCCTGTCTGTCTGTCCCTGTCTGTCTGTCCCTGTCTGTCCCTGTCTGTCTGTCCCTGTCTGACTGTCCCTGTCTGTCCCTGTCTGTCCCTGTCTGTCCCTGTCTGTCCCTGTCCCTGTCTGTCCCTGTCTGTCTGTCCCTGTCTGTCCCTGTCTGTCCCTGTCTGTCTGTCCCTGTCTGTCCGTCCCTGTCTGTCCCTGTCTGTCTGTCCCTGTCTGTCCCTGTCTGTCCCTGTCTGTCTGTCCCTGTCTGTCCCTGTCTGTCTGTCCCCGTCTGTCTGTCCCTGTGCTGTCTGTCCCTGTCTGTCTGTCCCTGTGCTGTCCCTGTCTGTCCCTGTCCTGTCTGTCCCTGTCTGTCCCTGTCCTGTCTGTCCCTGTCTGTCCCTGTCTGTCCCTGTCTGTCCCTGTCTGTCCCTGTCTGTCTGTCCCTGTCTGTCTGTCCCTGTCCGTCCCTGTCTGTCCCTGTCTGTCTGTCCCTGTCTGTCCCTGTCTGTCCCTGTCTGTCCCTGTCTGTCTGTCCCTGTCTGTCTGTCCCTGTCTGTCTGTCCCTGTCTGTCCCTGTCTGTCCCTGTCTGTCCCTGTCTGTCTGTCCCCGTCTGTCTGTCCCTGTGCTGTCTGTCCCTGTCTGTCTGTCCCTGTGCTGTCCCTGTCTGTCCCTGTCCGTCCCTGTCCGTCCCTGTCTGTCCCTGTCTGTCTGTCCCTGTCTGTCTGTCCCTGTCTGTCCCTGTCTGTCCCTGTCTGTCCCTGTCTGTCCCTGTCCCTGTCTGTCCCTGTCTGTCTGTCCCTGTCTGTCCCTGTCTGTCCCTGTCTGTCCCCGTCTGTCTGTCCCTGTCTGTCTGTCCCTGTCCGAAGGGGCTGTTGGCTGCACCGCCCCGATCCTGCCCCAGAGCCGAACGCCGGCTGAGGCCTCGCTGCATTCTGGTGTCAGGGGCACTCCCGGGCTGTGGTGCTGCCGTGGGGCTGCTCTGTGTGTGTGGCTGAAATCCATCCCGAAAAGCGCCTTTTCCTGCCGGTAATTTCCTTTGGCCGAGAGGACAGCGAATGTGCACACAATATTTAAACACTTTTTTTTCCAGAATGAGGAGAAATTGTGGCTTTTCTTGAGGAATTGCTGCGTTCTGTCCACAACCGAAACCATCACCTGTGCCTGGTGTGCTGCACTGGCACAGCAACGGGAAACTGAATTTTGAAAGTAATAAGTAATGTTATTTATATTAAATGGGGGGAAACCGTTCCATTTCCCTCCAGGAGGATGATCCACGGAAAAGGAGAGGGGTCTGGTGCCTGATGGTTCCTATGGGCCCTTCAGGGAGGAGGGAAGGAGCCCTGTGATGGCCAAAAACAAGAGAAATAAATGAGAAAATGCTTTTAAAGGGAGGGAAGGAGGGAAGGAGGGAAGGAGGGAAGGAAGGAAGGAAGGAAGGAAGGAAGGAAGGAAGGAAGGAAGGAAGGAAGGAAGGAAGGAAGGAAGGAAGGAAGGAAGGAAGGAGGGAAGGAGGGAAGGAGGGAAGGAAGGAAGGAAGGAAGGAAGGAAGGAAGGAAGGAAGGAAGGAAGGAAGGAAGGAAGGAAGGAAGGAAGGAAGGAAGGAAGGAAGGAAGGAAGGAAGGAAGGAAGGAAGGAAGGAAGGAAGGAAGGAAGGAAGGAAGGAAGGAAGGAAGGAAGGAAGGAAGGAAGGAAGGAAGGAAGGAAGGAAGGAAGGAAGGAAGGAGGGAAGGAGGGAAGGAGGGAAGGAGGGAAGGAGGGAAGGAGGGAAGGAAGGAAGGAAGGAAGGAAGGAAGGAAGGAAGGAAGGAAGGAAGGAAGGAAGGAAGGAAGGAAGGAAGGAAGGAAGGAAGGAAGGAAGGAAGGAAGGAAGGAAGGAAGGAAGGAAGGAAGGAAGGAAGGAAGGAAGGAAGGAAGGAAGGAAGGAAGGAAGGAAGGAAGGAAGGAAGGAAGGAAGGAAGGAAGGAAGATACACTTTTTATGATTGGTTTTTTCACAAACATTAAAAGGAATACTCTATGTGTTATGTTGGAAAGTTATGTTAATTAACTGTATTAATTTCTAGAACTGTATTAATCGTTTTTATGTAGTGTGGTAAATATAATTTTAGGCTACAGCATAATATTGAAATAGAAACTGTGTGATGTAAGCTACTAACTAGCTCAAGGAATGGATGAGATAATCCCGAAATTCTTGGCACAGAGATAGCAGCAACACAGACAACAAGACACCAAAATCCCAAATAAAAAAATTATTGTCTCCTTATCAGGAAGAACCAAACTCCTTCCAGACTCCTTCCAGATTCCGAGGAGCCAAACGCTGATTTAGGAGATGAAGGGAGGAAGTTGACAATGAACAGAAAAATCCCTGCTTTGAAAGGAACGTTCGATCCATGGATGAGATATATGAGTGTGCAACAGGCTGTTGTGTTAAGGGTTAATCCTTTGTTAGTGAGTTTTTAAATAATTAAGGGTTAATCCTTTATTAGTGAGGTGTGTTACGGGACACAGCAGAGCACATGGACTCTGTAACTCTTTGTTTTAATTGTCTTTTATTGTCCTAACTCTGATTGCCCAAATTCTTACTGCTGTAATTTGTATTAAAAATAAAATATTTTTATAAATATTTTATTACCATTTAACTTTTACAATTTTAAAACAAGGGATTGGAAAATTTTAAAACAAGCGATTGGGAAATTTTAAACCAAGTGATTTTTCACATCCACCCTGTGAGGATGGGGCCATTCCAGGGGTGCTGAGGGACAGGGACAGTGAGCTCTGGGGACTCTGATTGTGGGGACAGCAGGACTGTCACATCCATGGGGACAGTGAGCTCTGGGGACAGCAGGATTGTCACATCCATGGGGACAGTGAGCTCTGGGGACAGCAGGATTGTCACATCCATGGGGACAGTGAGCTCTGGGGACAGCAGGATTGTCACATTCACGGGGACAGTGAGCTCTGGGGACAGCAGGATTGTCACATACATGGGTATTTAAGGAAAGGGACCTGCCCACCTGGTGTGGTGAGTGACAGCAATCGCTAAATAAATAAACAAACAAAAAAATCCCAAATAAATAAATAAATAAACACTCCCCCCCCCACCCAATAAATAAATAAATTTCTTTTTTGCTAAATAAATGTTTGGTTTTGCTTGTTTTAGTGCAATCACTTTACTACAACTGCTTTGATATGGCACACTATAACTACACACTACTGAGCAGTTTGGGCTTCTGTACTGTGCAGTAAATAATTCTGATTAAGATCTTCCGTCAAATAATTTGTCATAATAAATAATTCCTTTTACGCGTAATAATAATTACACATAGTAGTAAAAATAAAAATAAAAATAAAAATAAATATTAAAATTAAAAAAATAAAAATAAAAATAAAAATAAAAGTAATAATAAGAATAATAGTAATAGCAATAGCAATAATAATAATCACAATAATAATAATAATCTATAATAATATATAATAATATATTATAGTAATTTCTTTTACACATAATAATAATTACGCATATATATATATATATATATATATATATATATATATATATATATAATTAGAGTAATAAAAATTTGGACAATTAGGATTTAGGACAATATGAGACAATAAAAACGAAGAGTTACGGATGTCCGGGGACTTTTTCTGGGCAAAATAAGCCCGAAAAAGGACCCCTGTTAACAGAGGATTAACCCTTAAAAGCAACAGCCTGTTGCACATTCATACACCTCATCCATGATGCATAAATTCCATTCACACACAGGATTCTGCCTGGGCAGTGTCAGCTGCTTCCTCTTAAGCATCTTCATCGCTGAGTGAGGCAGGAAGAAGTTCGTTTCTTCTGATAAGGGAGCCATAAATTCTCTTTCTCTGAAAGATTTCGGTGTCCTGTGGCTGCTGTCTCAGTGAGAGCACCTCATTCCTCTCTTTAAAAAATCTCACATACAGTTTCTATTTTAACATTATGTTATAACCTAAAACCGTATTTAACACACTACGTGAGAAAATGAATACAGCATAACTTGCTAACATAACACAAATAATATTCATTTGAATATTTGCCAAAAGCCAATCATAACTCTTTGTTTTTATTGTCTCATATTGTCCTAATCCAAATTGTGCAAATTATTATTACTCTAATTGTATTGCTATTTTTATAACCATTTTATTACTATTAAACTTTTAAAATGTTACATTTTACAGGCTGGGACGTGTGAGGTGTCCCCAGAACCCCAACCCGGGGCTGGGGCGCTGCTCAGGGGTGAAATGTGGGCCTCCTCCAGCCAGGTCTCAGAAGCTCCTGGGGATCTGTTTCACACCCGAGATAGCTCAGCTACCCTTGGAGGCATCAAATCAGCAGGATGGCTTCTGTGGCAGTGTTGGAAACAAAAAGGTTTTAATAAAGGGCAAAAGAACAAAACTCTTTACAGAGAAAAACCCAGCCAGGTGCAAGAGGCCCTCCTGCTCCTGGTGAAACACCTCACAAAAGCCATCGGTTTCTTTGTTCTCTTCTTTTTCTGGTAAATTGCTCAGGTGGGACTTTCTGGCTCCTGTCCCATTGGCTGTCCTTCAGTGTGAGGTGAAGTGCCCCAGGTCCTGTGAGATGCCTTTTTCACCTCATTGAGGAGAGAAACTTCTGGGCTCGCTTCCTTTTTGGGGACAAAGGACAGTTTTGTCACTCCCTCAACAAACGGCTCATCCCTGCACAGGGTGCGGTGTGACTGCCGGGGGCTCCGGGATGCTGGGGCAGGGGAGCTTCTGTAGCATGGACACACAGACAGACAGACACACAGACAGACAGACAGACAGACACACGGACGTACAGACAGACACACGGACACACAGACAGACACACGGACACACAGACAGACACACACACGGACAGACAGATACGCATACGGACATGCACACACACACACGGACAGACAGACAGACAGACACATGGACAGACAGACACACAGACAGACAGACACACACACGGACAGACACACACACAGACACACAGACAGACAGACAGACACACACACGGACATGCAGATACACATACGGACGTACAGACAGACACACAGACAGACAGACACACACACGGACACGCAGACACACGGACATGCAGACAGACAGACAGACAGGCAGACACACACACGGACATGCAGACACACACACGGACAGACAGACAGGCACACGGACAAACAGGCACACACACAGACACGCAGACACACACACACAGACAGACACACACATGGACATGCAGACACACACACGGACAGACAGACAGACACACGGACAGACAGACACACACACGGACAGACAGGCACACGGACAGACAGGCACACGGACACACAGACAGACACACAGACAGACACACAGACACACAGACAGACACACGGACACGCAGACATACACGGACAGACAAGCACACTGACAGACAGACAGACACACAGACAGACACACAGACACACGGACACGCAGACACACACACGGACAGACAGACAGACACACGGACACGCAGACACACAGACAGACAGACACACACACACACACAGACACACGGACAGACAGACAGACAGACACACACACGAACACGCAGACACACGGACAGACAGACAGACACACGGACACGCAGAAACACACACGGACAGACAGACACACGGACAGACACACACACACACGGACACGCAGACACACACATGGACAGACAGACACACAGACAGACAGACAGACAGACACACACACAGACACACGGACAGACAGACACACAGACAGCCACACGGACACGCAGACACATTCCAGGCGCCTGGAGCAGCCTGTTCCCGTGGAGGGTGCTCCTGCCCATGGCGGGGGGTGGCCACAAAATCCCCGGGGATTTCTTTGTAAATTCCCTCCCATCCCGATTCCTCCTGCAATTCCACAAAACCCCCCGGGGTTTCTTTGTAAATTCCCTCCCATCCCGATTCCTCCTGCAATTCCACAAAACCCCCCGAGGTTTCTTTGTAAATTCCCTCCCATCCCGATTCCTTCTGCAATTCCACAACATCCCCGAGGTTTCTTTGTAAATTCCCTCCCATCCCGATTCCTCCTGCAATTCCACAGAACCCCCGGGGGTTTCTTGGTCCGGGTCCCCCTTTGGAGGCAGGAGGTGCTGTGATGGGTCCGTGCCGCGGATCCCGAGGATGTGAGAGCCCGGTGCCACAGCCCCTTTGACGCTGCCCCTGCCAGCGCCGCCCCGGCAGCAGCGGCCGCTGATTTCAGTTTGGAGAGGGAGAAGCGCTGTTCCCTCTCTTGTGGTGTGGCTGTTTGGGGTATTTCCTCTGCAGCTGCCGTCCCGGTGCCCCTGCAGCCCCGGAGAGAGCTCTGGGTGGGAACCACAGCTCTGGAAATGCCAACACCATCCCAGGGCTCCCTGCACTGCCCAGCCCGGAGCTCAGGCCAGGGGGTTCAATTCCTGAGCTCAGGGTGCTGAACCCTGGGCTGGGAGCGAGGGACGTGTCCAACAGCCCAGCCCTGGTTTGGGTTTCACTGATCACCCCCTTCCAGAACGCCCAGGGATGGCAGTGTGAAAAATGCATGGATTTTATGATTGGCCTTTTGCAAATATTACAATGAATATTATATGTGTTGTGTTAGAAAGTGATGCTGTATTAATTCTCTTAAGTACTGTGTTAAATATGGTTTTAGGTTATAAAAAGTGTTAAAATAGAAACTATGCTATGCAAGATGCTCTGTTTAAAAGAAAGGACTTGCAGTGAGACAGCAGCCACAGGACACCTGAGTCTTTCAGAGAAAAAGAATTTATTGCCTTCTTATCAGAAGAAATGAACTTCTTACTGCATCGAAGGTGCTGTTAGGATTGGAGGGAAGAAGCTGATGAGCAGAGGGAATCCGTGTTTGAATGGAATTTATGCATCATGTGTGAAGTGTATGAATATGCAACGGGCTGTTGTTCTTAAGGGTTAATCCTTTGTTAGCAGGGGTCCTTTTTCGGGCTCGTGATGCCCAGAAAAAGGTACCCGGACTGTCTGTAACTCTTTGTTTTTATTGTCTCATATTGTCCTAACTTAAATTGTCCAAATTATTATTACTCTAATTGTATTACTATTTTTATAACCATTTTATTACTATGAAACTTTTAAAATGTTAAAAACAAGTGATTGGCGTTTTTCACAGCAGCCTCAGATGTGGATGGTGCCAGGTGGGACAGCCCTGCACGCCTGGGCTCCTCCCACCCCCCGGCACACGGGACCCCCACCTGGGGCTTCTGGCTTCTGTTTCTGCCTCTGTTGAGGTCAGGATTGAAGGCACTCGAGGGGATAATTCACATTCAGGCCCAGGTGTTTGTTATTTCTTACCTGTGTTACAGTCTCACAGCAGTGAGCTCTGCAGTTCTTCACTAACACGGCACAAAATGACCAACTGTCTCTTGGTACAGGGTCTTTTAAAGCTGAACTATCCAATTAAGAAATGACACCTCAATTATTTTCACTTTTAGCCCAATAACTAATAACTCAAGGACTGAGGGTGGGCTTTTCTGTCCAGGTACAAAATACCACCCAAACCCATGGAGAAGGTGAAGAAGATGGAGAAGAAGAAGGTGAGGAAGAAGAAGAAGGAGAAGGAGGAGGTGAGGAAGAAGAAGAACAAGGTAAAGAAGGAGAAGAAGAAGGAGAAGGTGAGGAAGGAGAAGGAGACGAAGAAAATAAAGAAGAAGAAGGTAAGGAAGGAGAAGAAGGAGAAGAAGGTGGTGAGGGAGAAGAAGGAAGATGTGGAAGGGGCTAACAGCGGGCCTGTTAGCTAAAGGAATGTTGATTTATTGTGGCCAATAGTTGAGGTGGAGGATGTGTCAATAACTGGAAAGTGTATAAAGTTAGCCATGTTAGAGAATAAACTGTTGCCAACTGAAAAAACCGTTGCAAACTGAATAAACGGTTGCCAGCTGAGACTGCTTGTGGTCTCTTCTTAATGTCTCTGCTTAATGTCTCTGCTTAATGTCGTGACCGCCTCGACAACGACATTTGGTGACCGCCGACGTGATAAGAACATAGTCGGTGGGGGCCCATACGGGGTCCTAGCAATTGGCAATCGTGACCCACTGGGACGTAGTGGGGGAGGCGGCGTTGGTGCAGCTGAGAGTGGCAGGTGGAAGCCACAGGGAGGTCCGGACCTGATTCCTTCAATCAAGACACCTGGAAGTAGGTGAGCCACCAACAAGCAATAATGGGAAATAATTTATCTGAAGAGGAAGAGAATGTGCTGGCCACATGGAAAGTTTTGTTAGGAAATAAGGGAAGTAATACGTCAGACTATGCACTTCGTGTCATATTGCTGTGGGCTAAATCACAGAATTTTGGCACTGATCCCGACACGGCATTTAGTGTTAAGGCATGGAAAAAGGTCGGGGACAGACTGTGGGAAGTCATCCGAGCAGGAGATAAAACGGTTGTCGATTTAGCAGTTACTTGGAACTTGCTTTTTGAGGCATTAAAAGAATGGAAAATAGAACAAAAACAAGTGGAGCAGGATGCGGACGGAGAGTTGGGGCTGATAACAGAACCTTACGGGGGGGATGAAGCAGATGAGGCCTCTGATGGGGAAGAAAGTCCGGGTGCCATGCAAGTTACTTGGCAAGCGGCCAAAGCTTCCGGGAAAGCTGCCAGAACTTCTGGAAAGGCTGCCAAAGCTTCCGGGAAACCTGCCTTAGCGTCTTCTTATCAGACCCCTAAACCTCTTTATCTCACACCTGCGCAGCAGCTCACGATGGTGCCCGTATATACTACACCGCTACGCCAGTTAGCTGAAATGTCTCTAGCGGAGAGAGAAGCCCAGCCATCTGCCCCCGCTTCCCTCCGCTTTAGTCCAGCCGTCTGCCCCCCCGCCCCCCTCTGAGCGGCTTGAGCAACCTACAAGGCCTTATCCTCCGTTACCTGACAGTGACAGCAACAGCAACTCAAGTGATGAGTCGCCTGCAGTAACACCTGAGTTGGGGCAAGGAGCTCTGCTTCCTTCATCTCCTAAGAGCTCTAGCCTTACTGCCCCATGGACTTTGCCTCCATGTCAAGTAACTGCGCTTCCTCGACACCCTCTGGAGTTTTGGGAATTTGTTAGGGAAAAAGCAGCTGAAGAAAAGAATTGGGATATCATAGAAAGATTGGGTACTCCAAGAGTACCTCAGAAGAACAGTGCTATGGCTTTTCCAGTTTTTAAAGCAGTTCCTGGAGCAGGGCAGAATGACAGTCATCACGTCTTTGCCTGGAAGGTTGTGCAAGACCTCCAATCGACAGTGGCTCAGTATGGTATTAATTCCTCACAGGTAATGCAATTAATACGTGTAATTAATGCGGATTTGCTTGCACCTTATGACATCACACATCTTGCTACAATTCTATTTCAGCCAGTGCAATACAGTGTATTTCAAGAAACTTGGAGGCGACTGGCTGAGCGCACAGCTTTAAAAAATATGCAGTTGCCTCAACATGACCCTCGTCATGCTGTGGGTGTTGATGCCCTACTGGGCACTGGGCCTTTCTCCAATCCAGATTTACAGGCAAGGTGGGATCCTTCGATTTTGGCGCAAGCTCAGCAAATTGGCATGAGTGCTGTAACTAAAACAATGGAAATGGCAGCTCCAAAACGGAAATATGTCTCTATACAACAAGGGTTGAGAGAACCATTTTTGCAATTTGCAGAAAAGCTTTCTGCAGCTATTGAGAAACAGGTAGATGATGAGACTTTGCGAGAGAAATTGTGTTTACAATTGGCTAAAGAAAATGCAAATCCAGACTGTAGAAAAATTATTGACACTTTGCCTGGGGAACCTACCTTGTCTGAAATGGTTACTGCTTGCTCAAAAGTTGGCTCAGTTGAACATAAAATGGCAGCTCTTGCTGCAGTACTAAGACCTTCAGCGAAATGCTATAATTGTGGACAACAAGGGCACATAAGGTCACAGTGTACTGTCCAAAAAAACACATTTAAACCAAGTGCAAGCAGTGATGTTGTATGCAATCGTTGTGCTAAACCTGGGCACTATGCTAAACAATGCAGGAGTAGGTATCATGCAAATGGTCAGCCATTGCCGGGAAACCCAAAGAAGAGCGCGAAGGGGCGCGTGGGGAAACAAATACCCCAACAACCACCGCAACAGCAAATGCGGGCCTTCCCAGCATTGCAAAGCTACCCATTTGCGAACAATACTCAGGGGCAACAAGCGGGTCCGCAGGGATTGATATACCCACCGCCGACACAGTAACCATTCTAACGAAAGAAGTATGTAAAGTGCCTCTCAATGCCTATGGTCCAATAGGACGGGGATTGAGTGCGTTTTTGATAGGGAGATCAAGCACAACACTTAGAGGTATTCATGTGCATCTAGGGCTTATTGATGCTGATTATTTAGGGCAGATTCATGCCATGGTATCCATTGATGACCCCCCTGTCACTATTCAGAAAGGAACTTGCATTGCTCAAATTGTACCTTTTGTGAGTTCTGTTCCAAATACAGTGGACCGAAGTCGCGGCACAGGAAGTTTTGGATCGACAGGAGTACCTCAAGTGTTCTGGATTGAGAAAGTAACGGAGAGCCGTCCAGAAAAGACATGCACGCTCACCACCAGTGGATGTTATCCAAGTACTATATCAGTAACAGGTTTGATTGACACTGGAGCAGATGTCACAATACTCTCGCGGCTTTGCTGGCCTCAGTCATGGCCTCTCACTCATGCAAGTTTTGGACTTCTGGGGTTGGGTGGTGCTACAACAGGTGGCCTGTCAGCCACTATAATTAATGTGAAACATCCTGATGGCCAACAAGCTAACATCAGACCCTATGTTGCTGATGCTCCTCAAAGTTTATGGGGACGAGATTGCTTATCTCAATGGGGTGTCAAAATTACTACGGATTTTTGATGGGGGCCACTGTGATGCAGGGCAATGAACGTCCAGTTGTGGCCCTGACATGGTTGACGAATAAGCCTGTCTGGGTTCGCCAGTGGCCCCTTACTATTGAAAAGCTTACTGCCCTGCAAGAATTAGTTACAGAACAATTGCAAGCAGGACATATTGAGGAATCATTCAGCTCCTGGAATACCCCTGTTTTTGTAATAAAAAAGAAATCGGGAAAATGAAGACTTTTACACGATTTATGGCAGGTAAATGCTGTAATGGCAACAATGGGAGCTTTACAACCAGGCCTTCCTACACCTACAATGATTCCACAGGAATGGCAAATAGTTGTCATTGATCTGAAAGATTGTTTCTTCACTATTCCATTGGCTGAGCAGGACAAAGAAAAATTCGCTTTTACTGTGCCTTCTATAAATCACGCGGAACCTGATAAAAGGTATCAATGGAAGGTACTTCCTCAAGGCATGAAAAATTCGCCAACCATTTGCCAATGGTTTGTGGCGCAGGCCCTGTCAAAAGTGCGGGAGCAATTTAAAAATTGCTACTGCTATCATTACATGGATGATATCTTGTTGGCATCTGATAACGAACAACAGTTATCAACTCTTAAACAATGTACTGTGACAAATTTGAAAGCTTTTGGTTTGGTCATTGCTCCGGAGAAAGTGCAGGAACATATGCCTTGGAAATATCTAGGTATGTTGTTGACCAACACTCAAGTTATGCCTCAACCTGTAAAGTTAGACATGGATGTTAAAACTGCTACTGATGTACAGAAATTGGTTGGCTTGATAGGTTGGATTCGATCATATTTAGGCATAACTAATCATCAGATGCAGCCATTGTTTGATTTGCTGTCAGGCATCACCTCCTCTACTGATAGGAGGCAATTGACTGTAGCAGCAAAAAAGACTCTGGAAGAAATTGAATTGGCTCTAGCACACAAATTTGTTAACAGGATAGATACCTCTGTTGGTGTTCAATTGTTTATTTTGAAAGACCATGAAATACCATGTGGGATACTGTGTCAATGGAATGTTAATTGGGAAGATCAACTGCATATTCTGGAGTGGATATTTTTATCTTACAGATCTCGGAAAACAGCTCCAGGACTCTATGAGCTTTTTGCAGATATTATCATCAAGGGTCGCAGGCGTTGTCACGAGATCTTGGGACGCGACCCTGTGACCATTGTGATACCTGTACAACAGTGGTATTTTGAATGGTGCTTTCAAAATAATCATGAATTGCAATCTGCCTTATCTTGTTTTACAGGCCAAATTTCATACCATTTGCCTTCTCATCCTGTTCTAACACTGACTAAAGAGATTCCTTTTGAAGGGAAACAGATTTGTTCTCCTGTGCCAGTGGAAGGTATAACGGTTTTTACAGATGGATCCGGGAAAACTGGAAAAGCAGCTGTGGTTTGGAGAAAGGATGATCACTGGGAATATGAGACAATGATTCAGCAGGGATCTCCTCAACTGGTTGAACTTTCTGCTGTTCTTTTGGCTTTTACTTTATTTCCTAGTTTTGTAAATATAGTTACTGATTCCATTTATGTTGCAAATTTGGTTAAGCGTTTAGATCAAGCAGTGTTGTATAACATTCAAGAGAAGCCATTGTTTGTTATGTTGAGGAAGTTGTGGACAGTCATTGGTGCTCGAAAACATCCTTATTTTATCATGCACATTCGCAGCCATACATCATTACCAGGATTTTTTGTTGAAGGCAATGCCTATGTAGATTCTTTAGTGGCTGCTGCTGCAATCAAAACTGTACCAAATGTATTGCAGCAGGCAAATTTATCTCATCAATTTTTTCATCAGAGTGCTCAAGCTTTACAGCAGCAATTCAAATTGTCTTCTGGTGAAGCAAAATCAATTCTTTCTTCTTGTCCTGACTGTCATATGACTCATGTCACTCAGTATTATGGTACGAATCCTAGACGTCTTTCTGCGTTAGAAGAATGGCAAACTGATGTCACTAAAATGCCAGAATTTGGTCATTTTAAGTATGTTCATGTTACAGTTGATACTTTTTCTCATGCAATGGTTGCTTCAGCATTCACAGGAGAAAGAACTCGTGATGCTATTCGTCATTTTTATCATGCTTTTTCTATCCTAGGTGTTCCGTGTCATGTAAAGACAGATAATGGCCCAGCATATGTTTCGCAGAAAATGCAAGCATTCTTTCGTGCTTGGGGCGTTGAGCATTCAACAGGCATTCCGCATGTCCCCACGGGCCAAGCAATTATCGAAAGAGCTCACGGACTTCTTAAACGTCAGGTTCAAAAACAAAAAGGGGGAATGCAACAGGAGTCACCTCAAGTGAGATTAGATAAAGCTGTTTATGTGCTAAACTTTTTGCGTCCCCTACCTGACTCACAGTTATCTCCAATCTTTTATCATTTTTCTTCTTTGAATTCTAAGCAACCAGACTTCCGTAGGAATGTCAAGGTATGGGTCAAGGATTTAATTACTGGTACGTGGTCTGGTCCAGTGGAACTAGTAACCTGGGGGAGAGGTTATGCTTGTGTTTTGACAGATAATGGTCCTCGATGGGTTCCTGCTCGCTGTGTTAAACCTTACCTAGAGCGCGCAGGAAAGGACAGGATGGATGGTTCCGCAGCTGAAGTAAAATGTGCGGATGACACTGGCTAAGACCATATATCAGTACTTAAAAATGGATGAAGGACAGGAATAATTGTATTAAGAATGGGAACTTCGTTGATGGTTGTGATTGTTGGTTTTGTGTGTCCCCTCTCTGCTTGGATTTTTGCAAAGGGCCCTGCAAAAATCCATAGCAGCTGTATTTACAGGTCAAAACAAAAAGGGGGAACTGTGGAAGGGGCTAACAGCGGGCCTGTTAGCTAAAGGAATGTTGATTTATTGTGGCCAATAGTTGAGGTGGAGGATGTGTCAATAACTGGAAAGTGTATAAAGTTAGCCATGTTAGAGAATAAACTGTTGCCAACTGAAAAAACCGTTGCAAACTGAATAAACGGTTGCCAGCTGAGACTGCTTGTGGTCTCTTCTTAATGTCTCTGCTTAATGTCTCTGCTTAATGTCGTGACCGCCTCGACAACGACAGGAAGAAGAACAAATAAAGAAGAAGGAGAAGAAGAAGGTGAAGAAGGAGAAGAAGAAGAAGAAGGTGAAGGAGAAGAAGGTGAAGAAGAAGGTGAAGGAGAAGAAGGTGAGGAAAGAGATGAAGGAGAAGAAGGAGAAGAAGGAGGAGGAGAAGGAGAAGAAGAAGGTGAGGAAGGAGAAGAAGGTGGTGAGGGAAAAGAAGAAGAACAAAGTAAAGAAGAAAGTGAAGAAGAAGGTGAGGAAGGAGAAGCAGGAGGTGAAGGAGAAGGAGAAGAAGGAGGAGAAGAAGGAGAAGAAGGTGAAGAAGAAGGACCAGCCACTGCCCTAAACCCTCCATCCTGCCCCATATTTATTACCATATTCTAAAACCCCAAACTCCAAGTTTTCCACCCTGTGCTATCACACACTTCTACCCAACTCCACACCCACAATCCCAGTGCTCTCAATCAATTCTGGAAGCTTCTCCCTGGCCTCAGGTCAAATGCAGTGCTCTCCTGGGGGTCACAGACTGTCAGCACAGAAAGTCTGAAACTCTCAGAACTCCAGATAATTATCAGGGTAATGAGGAGCCCTCTCACTTCCCAGCAGCTGCAGCAGAGCCAGCTGATCTCCCCCTGCTCGGTGGCTCATTGTCCACCTCCCTTCCTGGTGGGATAGTGAGGCTTAAGGGACAATGGATAAAGGATGATCTAATATAGGATTAATCACAGTTAACAATGAAGGATAATCTAATATAAGATTAATCACAATTAACAATAAAGGATAATCTAATATAGGATTAATCATAATTAATAATAAAGGATGATCTAATATAGGATTAATCACAATTAAAATAAAGGATGACCTTCCTCAGCTGCCCCAGCCCCATCCTGGGGTGCCCAGAGGAGCCTGAGCGCCCCCAGCTCTGCAGAGGGTGCAGGGGATTGACCCTGCAGTGCCCATGAGAGTGCCCATGACAGTGACCCTGCAGTGCCCATGACAGTGCCCATGACAGTGACCCTGCAGTGCCCATGACAGTGCCCCAGCTGGGAGCAGGCAGGGCAGAGCAGCCTGGGGCACTGGAAAGGCAGAGTCCAGAGAACCAGGAGGGGCTGAGGGAGCTGGGAAGGGAATGGAGCCCCAGGAGGGGCTGAGGGAGCTGGGAAGGGGCTCAGCCTGGAGAAAAGGAGGCTCAGGGGGGACCTTGTGGCTCTGCACAAGTCCCTGACAGGAGGGCACAGCCAGGGGGGGTCGGGCTCTGCTCCCAGGGAACAGGGACAGGCCAAGGGGAAATGGCCTCAGGCTGGGCCAGGGCAGGCTCAGGGTGGGCACCAGGAGGAATTTCTGCATGGAAAGGGTGCTCAGGCCTTGGCAGGGGCTGCCAGGGAGGTTTGGATTCCCCATCCCTGGAGGGGTTCAGCAGCTCTGTGGATGTGGCACTTGGGGACTTTCTGTGTTGCTATTGAAAGTAAAAACCTTTTTCATGGTCTGCGCTTGGCTGAGCTCTCAGGGTCTTGCTGACACTTCTGCCAAGGCCTGGCTTTGTCTGTCCCATACCCAAGGCTGAGGCAGGGATGGGTCTGGACAAGGAGACTGAGCTCTGACAATTCTCCTTTTCTTGCTGCTTAAAGCTTTGAGTGGTTTGAACCGTTCTGCATCCCTGTGGAAGCTCAGGGAAGCTGTCGGACACCAGGAGGAATTTCTGCATGGAAAGGGTGCCCAGGCCTTGGAACTGCCCAGGGAGGTTTGCAGTGCCCATCCCTGGAGGGGTTCACAGCCCTGTGGATGTGGCACCTGGGGACAGGGGACAGAGGTGGCCTGGGCAGTGCTGGGGGTGGTCAGGATATTCCATGGAATCGTGGCTTTTCCATGCTTCTGGCCGTTGTAGGAAGACTCTCACACCCATTTTCCTTATCAAACTCTTTCTTCTCACGGTTAGGAGGACAACGATCCTTCCAGGACTGGTGAATGTCAGCAAGGAGCCCCGGGGAATCTCTGCTTCCCTCTGCTCCCCGCGGGCAGAGAGGGGCCAGGGCCGGCAGGGGATGATCCAGGGTGGGACAGAGAACCTCCCAAGAGGACACGGAGGAGGGACAACACCGAAGGGCTGAGCCCTCCCTGGCTTTCAGCTCCCTCCTCCCCAGGAATTCCTGTCACGGCTCTGGATCTCCACCTTCTGCTGACAGGGGGAACGCCATCCCAGAGAGACAACCCCGGGATTCTGCTCACGGTGGGATGGGATGCCATCCCAGAGAGACAACCCCGGGATTCTGCTCACGGTGGGATGGGATGCCATCCCAGAGAGACAACCCCGGGATTCTGCTCACGGTGGGATGGGATGCCATCCCAGAGAAACAACCCCGGGATTCTGCTCACGGTGGGATGGGCTGCCATCCCGGAGAAACAACCCCGGGATTCTGCTCACGGTGGGATGGGATGCCCCAGAGCAGGGCAGAGGGAGAGCCCGGCTGTGCGCGGGGATCCCACTGGAGTTCAGCTGGGAAAGGTCCAGAGGAGGCCCCGGAGCTGCCCCAGGGCTGGAGCCCCTGTGCCATGGAGCCAGGCTGGCAGAGCTGGGAACGTCCAACGGGAGAAGGATCCAGGGAGAGCTCAGAGCCCCTGGCAGGGCCTGAAGGGGCTCCAGGAGAGCTGCAGAGGGACTGGGGACAAGGATGGAGGGACAGACACAGGGAATGGCTCCCAGTGCCAGAGGGCAGGGCTGGATGGGATCTTGGCAATGAGGAATTGTGCCCTGGCAGGGTGGGCAGGCCCTGGCACAGGGTGCCCACCCTGGATCCCTGGCAGTGCCCAAGGCCGGGCTGGACCCTGGGACACCCTGGGACACCCTGGGACACCCCGGGACAGTGGGAGGTGTCCCTGCCATGGCAGGGCTGGCACTGGCTGGTCCTGAAGGTCTCTTTTCACTGAAACCACCCTGGGTTCAATGATACTTCTCACACATTTTTACACATCACCAGCAGTGGAGCTGCACTAACAGGACCAGCAGTGACCCTGTCCCACACCAAGCCCCAGTGAGCTGTTAAAGAGCCCAGACACAGACAGACAGACAGACAGACAGACAGATGAAAGGCTCAGTCCCAAACTCACCATTAACGAGCTCCCACAGCAGTGGGGGCACAGCCTGGGGCCGGACTCCCCCTCTGCCCGGCCCCAAATCCTGATCCTCCTGCACCAAAACCGCCTCAGTCTCCAGGGGGTGCCAGTGCCCAGAGCCAGCCTGGAGCCTGTTCCACCATCCCCACCCCGGGACCCTCCAGCCTCCATCCCGCCCCTTCCAGGGCTCAGGGCTGGGCACAGGGGGCATAGGGCTGGGCACAGGGCTGGGCACAGGGGGCACAGGAGGCACAGGGATGGGCGCAGGGCTGGGCACAGGGGGCATAGGGCTGGGCACAGGGCTGGGCACAGGGGGCACAGGAGGCACAGGGATGGGCACAGGGCTGGGCACAGGGCTGGGCACGGCCCCCCGGCCCCTGGCAGGCCCTGCCAGCCCAGCAAACAGCCCTGGAGTGGAGCCGTGGGGTGACCCCGGCTGAGCCGGCAGCAGGGGGTGGAAGCCCCCCCAGGGGGGATTCAGTGGCCACAGGGCCCCCCCCCGGGGGGTTCCTGCCGGTCACCCCGGGCACAGCCCTCGCCTGGGGGGGCGCGGAGCTGCCCCAGCACAGCCGGACACGGCACCGGGCGGGTGCCACAGCTCCCATCGTGCTCACAGCGCACCCAGAACAGCCGGAACCCCCTCCAGGCCTGCCCAAACCCCCCTGCTGCGCACAGGGCTGTGGTGGAGCGCGGTGACACGGTGACACCAGGCAGCCCAGTGACACGGTGACACAGTGACACCAGGCAGTTTGGTGACACGGTGACACGGGGCAGTTTGGTGACACGGTCACACGGTGACACGATGGCCCCGGGCAGCCCAGTGATGCGGTGACACCAGGCAGTTTGGTGACACGGGGCAGCTCGGTGACACGGTCACACGGTGACACGGTCACACGGTGGCACCGGGCAGTTTGGTGACACAGAGACACCAGGCAGTTTGGTGACACGGTCACACGGTCACACGGTGACACGGTCACACGGTGACACCAGGCAGTTTGGTGACACGGGGCAGCTCAGTGACACGGTGACACGGTGACATGGTGGCACCGGGCAGTTTGGTGACACAGAGACACCGGACAGTTTCGTGACACGGTGACACGGGGCAGTTTTGTGACACGGTCACACGGTGCCACGGTGGCACCGGGCAGTTTGGTGACACAGAAACACCGGGCAGTTTGGTGACACGGTCACACGGTGACACGGGGCAGTTTTGTGACATGGTCACACGGTGACACGGTGGCACCGGGCAGTTTGGTGACACAGAAACACCGGGCAGTTTGGTGACACGGTGACACAGAGACACCGGGCAGTTTGGTGACACGGTGTCACGGTGCCACGGTGGCACCGGGCAGGCAGCAGCCCCTCCCCAGCCCCTCGCGTGGGCCAGGCACGCAGCCGGAGGCGCGGGTACAAAACCCGGTGCCGCGTGGTTTATTGTGGGCGGTGGGGCCGTGGGGGCGGAGCAGGGCCGGAGTGCGGGGGGTGCAGATAAATAACGGGGTGCGGGTCCCGGCGGGCGCCCCCGGGGCTCCCGGCGCTCTAGGGCTCCTCGGGGCCGTAGAGCAGCGCGGCGCTGAAGGCGGTCAGCGGCTCGTCGGGGGGCGTGCGCCAGGCGCCCCGACACCAGGTCCACGCAGAGCGTCTCGCCGGCCGCCAGCGGCAGCAGGAGGCTGAAAACGCCCAGGGCGCCGGGGCTGGGGCCGCGCGCGGCCACGGGGCCCTTCTCCAGCCCCTCGGGCTGGAACCCGGCCGAGTCGAGGCGGGCGATGCCGTGGCCGGAGCGGGACAGGACGGCCTCCAGCGCCTCGCCCCGGTGCCCCGTGAGCACCGCGCTCACCAGGTACCGCCCGGGCACCGGCGCCGTGAACGTGCCTGCGACGGGAACGGGGGGTCAGGGCGCTGCCGGGATCCCCGGTGCCCCCGGAGCCGCGCCCCGAGGCCGGCGGGGATCCCGGGACAGGCGCGGCACCGTCCGAGAGCCCCGGGCCGCCACCGCACCCGGGACCCCCGCGGCCCCACGGCCCCCGCTGCGGCATCCCCCGCCCCGCACGCACCCCAGAGCCCCCCGAGCGCCCCCGGGGCCTCACCTGTCTCGGGGTCGTAGGCGCCGCCGTCGTTGAGCAGCACCTGGTCGAAGGGGACGGTGCCCGGCTCCGAGCGCTGCGTGCTCAGCGCGGCCGAGAAGGCGACGCGGGGCACCGAGCCCGGCTCCCCGGCCGCGCCTGGGCACGGGGCAGCGTCAGGCACCGCCGTGCCCCTTCCTCACCCCCTGCGGGCCCTCTCTGCCGCCCAGCAGCCGCACCCCACCGCCCCTCCACACCACACCCCGCCCCTCAGTGCCCGCGCCTCCCTTGGCCCCATCCCCACCGCGTCCCCAACCCCCTGTGCCCCCCATGCCAGCCCAGACTGCTCCCCTTGCAAGCCCCCAGCCCCCTGTGCCCCCCATGCCAGCCCAGACTGCCCCCCTTGCAACCCCCAGCCCCCTGTGCCCCCCATGCCAGCCCAGACTGCTCCCCTTGCAACCCCCAGCCCCCTGTGCCCCCCATGCCAGCCCAGACTGCCCCCTGCTCCCCTTGCAAGCCCCCAGCCCCCTGTGCCCCCCATGCCAGCCCAGACTGCCCCCTTGCAACCCCCAGCCCCCTGTGCCCATGCCAGCCCAGACTGCCCCCTGCTCCCCTTGCAACCCCCAGCCCCCTGTGCCCCCCATGCCAGCCCCCTGTGCTCCCCTTGCAACCCCCAGCCCCCCTGTGCCCCCCCATGCCAGCCCAGACTGCCCCCCTTGCAACCCCCAGCCCCCTGTGCCCCCCCATGCCAGCCCAGACTGCCCCCCTTGCAACCCCCAGCCCCCTGTGCCCCCCATGCCAGCCCAGACTGCCCCCTGCTCCCCTTGCAAGCCCCCAGCCCGCAGCCCCCCAGCTCCCCGCACGCCCCCCAGCCCCCCGCGGCCCTCCCCGCCCCCCCAAGCCCCCCAGCCCTACCTCTCTCTCCGGGCAGCCCTGCAGGAAGAAGAGGAGGGGCTGCTGCAGGGCCAGCTTGGGCAGGACCCCCCGGGGACAGGGTCCAGCCACAGCAGCGGGGTCAAGGGCACACGGGGGGGCTGAGCCTTACCGGGGGGGCCCACGGGACCCTGCTCTCCATCCTTGCCAGGGGGCCCAGAGGGGCCAGGAGGGCCCATCTCACCCACGGGGCCAGCAGGTCCGGGGGGGCCAGGGGGGCCTGGAGGGAGGAGGGTGTTAGAGCCACCTCGGCCCCATGGCCAGTGCCCCACGCGTGATGACCCCACACAGTGCAGCCCCACAGCCGGGATCCTCCTCTGGTCCTGTGCCCCTCGCCACAGCATCCCCGGCCAAGCCCCTGCGTCCCCACAGCCACTGCAGCACTCCTGGTGTCCCCGTGTCCCCACATCCCTGTGTCCCCTCTTGTCCCCACACCCCCATAGCATATCCCTGTGTCCCCACATCCCCATAGCCCCACATCCCACTGTCCCCACATCCCCGTGTCCCCACATCCCCATAGCATATCCCTGTGTCCCCACATCCCCATAGCCCCACATCCCTGTGTCCTCTTGCGTCCCCACATCCCCGTGTCCCAACATCTCCATGTCCCCCCGTGTCCCCACATCCCCGTGTCCCCACATCCCTGTGTCCCCTCCTGTCCCCACATCCCCATAGCCCCACATCCCCCTGTCCCCACATCCCTGTGTCCCCTTGTGTCCCCACATCCCCATAGCATATCCCTGTGTCCCCACATCCCTGTGTCTCAACATCCCTGTGTCCCCACATCCCCCTGTCCCCGCATCCCCACATCCCCGTGTCCCCTTGTGTCCCCACATCCCCGTGTCCCCACATTCCCGTGATTCCTCGTGTCCCCACACCCCCTGTCCCCACATCCCATGTCCCCACATTCCCGCGTCTCCTCACGTCCCCACCCCTCCAGCACCGTTCCCGCAGCCCCACGTGCCCTCCACGCCCCACGTCCCCCCATCCCCTGCGTGCCCCGTCCCCCCGCGGTGCCCCCATGGCGCAGTCCCTGACCCCCAGCTCTCTGTATCCCCGGTGTCCCCGCACGTCCCCGCAGCCGCCCCGGTGTCCCCCCGTGTCCCCGCACGTCCCCGCAGCCGCCCCGGTGTCCCCCGTGTCCCCGCACCGTGCCGCTCCAGCCGTGCCAGGCGCTGCAGCTCCCCGCGCAGGTGCCCCAGGCTGGCGTTGAGGGCGCCGAGCCGGGCCGGCAGCTCCAGCGCCTTGTCCAGCAGGGCGGCCTGGCCGCGGGCCGTGGCGTTCAGGTCCCGCACGGCGCCCCAGAGCCCCGCCACGTGCCGGCCCAGCCCCTCGCGGACGCCGCGCAGCCCCCCGGCCACGGCCTCCAGCTGCTCGCAGACCCCCTCCAGCTTGGCCACGCGCGGCTCCAGCCCCGCGGGGCAGCCCCCGGCCCGCGCCAGCTCCCGCGCCAGCGCCTCCAGCCGCTCCTCGCTCTCCGCCTGTCGCGCCGCCGACGCCGCCGCCCGCCTGGTCCAGCTCGGCCACCACGCGGTCGGTGGCGGCGCTCAGCTGGCGCTGCCGCGCGTCCCTGCTCGTCCAGCGCGTCCTGCAGCCCCTCCACCGTGGCGTTGAGCCCGCTCAGGGCCGCCAGCGCCGCCGCCAGCTCCTCGCGCAGCACCCGCAGCTCCGACGGGGACGGGCCCCCGGAGACGCCGAAGCCCTCGAGCGGCGGCTCCGGCTCCTGCTCGGGCTCCGCGGGGCCGGGCGGCGGCGGCGAGGCGCAGGGCCGGGCGCAGGGGCCGCCGCTCAGCTCCTCCAGAGCCGCCTCCAGCCGCCCCGTGCGGTTGCGGAGCCGCGCCCCGTGCGGTTTTGCGGAGCCGCTCCAGCTCCTCGGCCAGCGCCTCGCCCGGCAGCGCGCCCAGGGTCCCGGCCAGCCCGTCCTCCCAGAGCGCCCCGGGGTCCTCGGGCTGCCGAGGCGGGGGCCGAGCCCGTCCAGCCCCGGGCACGGGGGCCCGCAGCGGGCCAGCAGCCCCTCGAGCTGCTCCCAGGCGGGCGCCGCGCTGCGCCCCGCTGGCCGCCAGCCCCTCCACGGCCCGGCTGAGGTTGGCCAGGGCGCCCCGGCAGCCCGCCCCCGGGCCGCCCCTCGGCCTCCGAGGGCCACGGGCCGGCGCGAGAGGCGTTTCAGCCCGCCCCTACCAGCTCCGCCAGCCGCCGCGCCAGCTAACCGGGCCCGCCGCCGGCACCGGCAGCCCCTGCAGCCGCCGCTCCCAGCTCGGCCAGGCGGCGGAGCACGTCCGGGGACGGGGGAGCGGCGGGGGGGCGGGCGCCAGGCGGCCGCTCAGGCTGCTGATGTGCCCTCTGCACCGACTCCACCGCGTCCCCTGTTGCGCCGGTCCAACCGACTCCACCAGCTTCTCCAGCGCCCGCATACCGCTCCCGGTGCTCGGCCGCCTGCTGCCGCAGCCCCTCGGTGCCGGTGGTGCAGGCGCGCACAGCTCCTGCAGCCGCTGCTCCAGCTCGTTACAGCGCCGCCGTCCCCCGCGGCCCCCCGGAGCCCCCGGGCCGCCCTCGGGGCGCTGCAGGCGGCTCTCTCCAGCTCCTCCAGGCGCCGCTGGAGGTGGCTCAGCGCCTCCCGCACCTCGGACCTCTCCCGCGTCCCGCCGGCTGCTGCCCCCCGGGCTGCCCCTCCACGGCGGCCCGCGGCGGCTCCTGCCCGGCCCGCAGCTCCTCCAGCTGCTCGCTCAGCCGCCGCACCTGCTCCTCCAGCCGCCGCGACCTTCTCCGTGTCCGCGGCCGCCTGCCGAGCACCGCCGGGGTCAGGGGCAGGGGGCAGGGGCAGGGGCACGCACAACAGCGCGTCCCCGCATCCCCCGCATCCCCGGCTCTACCTTCACCGCCAGGCCGCTGGAGGGGGTTGCCGAAGCCGGAGAGCGTGGGGCGGCGGCCGGTGGGGGCTGGGGGGACGCTGGAGCGGGGCCCTCGCTGCAGTCCGGCCCCGAGTAGCCCTGGCAAGCAGCGCCAGGCCAGCTCCGACACCGTGCGCTGCGACACCTTGTAGCGGGGCCGGAGGAAGCTGCGGTACCTGCGGGGGGACGGGACGGGGCTGGGGCGCGCCAGGAGGGGCGCGGGGCTGCCCCGAGAGCCAGAGCCGGCACAGGCTGCGGCTTCACCCCGAAGCTCGCCCAGCGGCCGGGGGCTGCCCCTGCCCAGCCCTGCCACCAGTCCCGCCCCCAGTGCCACCCCAGTGCCACCCCAGCGCTGGCCCGGAGAGCCGCGGGGAGCCCCAGGGCTCCGCTCCCGTGACGGGGGGACAGTGGCCGGTCACCCTCCGGTCCCAGAGCCGCGGGCTTTGGCTGCACGTGACGGGGGGACAGTGGCCCGGTCGCCGCTGGCGGTCACTGACTCTTGCGCAAAGTAAACATGACCCCAGGCTGGGTAAACAGCGGCGGCCGCGGCCCGCCCTGACTCCGCGCCGGCCCCCCAGGACGCCCCGAACCCTGCAGAGCCCCCCCGGCCCCACTCACGCCAGGACTCGGGGGCACTGGAGCTGCCCCCAGGGGCAGGGCTGATAGTCCGGCTTGATGAAGCTCTCGACGCCGTCCTCCACCACGCAGCTCACGCTGCGGGTCACCACGTAGGCGCACCAGTTCCTGCCGAGGGAGCGGCTCAGGGCACGCAGCCGGGGCGCACTGGCACTCGGCCGCCACCAACCCGGCACACACCGGGCACCGTCCCGGTACGGACCGAGCACCGGACACGCCGGGCACCACCTGGGCACACACCGCGCGCTGTCCTCGCACCGGGAGGCATCATCCCGGCACCGAGCCGCCACCGGAGCTGCCCTGGCACGGACCCAGCATCATCCCAGCACACACCGTGCACGGCATCCCGGCACACAGCAGGCATCACCCAGGCAGACACACGGCAACACGCCCTGCCCCAGGCCTTCCCCGGCACACTGCAGCTCCCCAGGCAGACCCCGCATCCCCCTGCACACCGCGGCCCCCTCTGGCCACACCCCGGATCCCCCGGCGCGCTCCTGGGCTTGCCCAACCAGCCCCACCGGTAGCACCGCCACGGCCCGATGCGGGTTAATGGGCCGGATCCTGCCCCAGCACAGCGCCTCAGCCCCCAGCCCTGGCTGCCCTCGGGAGCCCCGCAGGGATGGGCTCTGCCGGGAGCAGGGTGCCCACACCCCATGGCACCGTGCCGTGCATCCTGCCTGGCCCAGGGAGGGACCGTGAGCGCTGCCCCATGTGTGACCCGGCGTTCCTGCCCCTCCGAGCTGCCCCATCAGTGACCCCCCCCGTGTCCCTGCCCCTCGTGTGACCCCCCCCGTGTCCCTGCCCCACGTGTGACTCCCTGTGTCCCTGCCCCTCCGAGCTGCCCCATCAGTGACCCCCCCGTGTCCCTGCCCCTCGTGTGACCCCGTGTCCCTCCGAGCTGCCCCACGTGTGACCCTGCGTCCCTGCCCCATCAGTGACCCCCTGTGTCCCTGCCCCTCGTGTGACCCCGTGTCCCTGCCCCACGTGTGACCCCCCGTGTCCCTGCCCCTCCGAGCTGCCCCACGTGTGACCCCGTGTCCCTGCCCCTCCTCGGCAGCCACGCACCGGTCCCAGCGGGCGCCGCAGGCCGCGGGACCCCGGCCCCCCCGCGTGGGACTGCAGCCTGGCCCCGCTGCCGGGACCCCCGTCCTTGCAGCCTTATATGGTCGGGACCCGGAGCGCGGGCCCCGCTCGGGCCCCCCAGCCCCACCGGGCAGCCCCCCGGGGAGCGGCCCCCGGCGCTGGGTCCCCGCCGCGGGGCCCCGGTGCGGCGGCCGGTTCCCGTCAGCCCGGCTGGTTCCCCTCAGGCCCCGGCTGGATTCCAGCTCCTCCCCGGGGGCCGCCGGGAATTCCTGCGCCGACCGACGGCCCCCCCTCTTCTCCCCCCCCATCCCATCCCATCCCATCCCATCCCATCCCATCCCATCCCATCCCATCCCATCCCATCCCATCCCATCCCAGCCCCGCGAGACCCCGGGACCCCCGGGCTGCCCTGGGGTCCCCCCGCCCCGCACCGGGGCCGTCCCCATCCCGGGCGAGGGACGGGACCAGAGCTCCCCTAAAAGGGCAGGATCTGGGGGCACCCCGCGCTGCCCGGAGCCGCGGGGATGCCGCGCTGCACACCCCGACCCGCGCGGAGCCCCCCCGAGCCCCCAGAGCCGCACGGAAAGGCTCCGCCGTGCCCGAGCCCCACGGCCGGAGCGGAGGCGCCCCTGCCCGGGGACCCCGCGCTGCGGCCGGTCCCGCCATCCCCGGGGCCACCGGGGCGGCCGCGCCGCTGCGGCGCTGATGCGTCCGCGGTGAATGCGCCGTGACCCCGGCCCGGCGTGGGGCCGCCCCCGGCCCCGCAGCGCCCCGAGCCCCGGCCCCACGCTGCCCGCGGTCCGAGGCGGGACGGGGATGGGCAGAGGGCGGCTCCGGGCCCCGGTGCCCCTCTCCGGCACCGCCGACCCACGCGTGATGCCGAGCAAGGACCGGCCGCCGATCCTCGGCCCCGCCGCACCGGCGGCCCCGACCCTCCACGTGCGCCCACTGCCCGCCCGCGCCGGGCCCGGGGGGTGACGCCCCCGCCCCGGGGACCCCCGCCCGGCCCGCCGCCCCCCGGGCTGGACGTGGCACGTGCCGGTGGCCGCCCGGCGCCGGGGTTCCCGTGGCGGCGGGGCGGGGGCTGCACCCCGTGTCCCCCGCCGCCGCCCGGTGGCCCCGGCGCGTCCCGGTGCTCGTGGCTCCTACCTGTGCCGGCTGGCGGCCCGGGCACCGCTGTGGGCCGCGGCCGGGCCGGGGGCGAGCGGGGGCGGCCCCGCCGGTGTAGAGGCTGTACCGGGGGGGGAAGTTGGCGGCCAGGGCCTGCGCGGCCAGGAGGCACGGCCAGAGCCAGGGTGCCATGCTGGGCCGGGCTGGGCTGGGCTGGGCTGGGCTGGGCTGGGGCGGCTCCGCTCGGCTCGCTCAGCCCGGTCCGGCGCGCCTCAGGACCGCATGTGGCGTCCCGTCGCGGCTCCGCGGCTCTGGGCGGCTCGGCACGGCTCGGCTCGGCTCTGCCCTCCCCCCGGCCGCCCCTCGGCCAGCCCCTCGCCACCAGAGCCGCCCAGAGCCGCTGCCCGCCGCCGGGGTCCCCGGGGCCCCCCGCTTCCTGCCCGCCGCGGCCCCCGCCCCAGCCGCGCCGGGCACCGAGCGCGGCCCCCGCGGGCCCCGCCGCCGCCACATCTGCTCCTCGTTAGGCCGGGCCGGGGCCGGGGCAGCCAGGGAGGCCGGGCAGGGGGCCAGGGCGCGGGCGGCCAGCGCGGCGGCCCGCGGCTACCGCTGCGGCACCGGCCATTCCGCGGCCATCGGTGCCCCGCGGCCGCACCGGGCACCGGCTCCGGCCCCGGCTTCGCGCCGTGCCCCGCGTCTCGCCCGCCGCCGGTGGCCCCGGTGCTCGCCCGGCGCCGGGCACGGCGGCCACGGGTCCCTGCACCGGCACCGCGTCCTGCGGTGCCACGTCCCCCGTGCCCGCGAGCCCGCGCCAGGTGACGCGTCCCGGTGCCGGCACCGAGCCCGGCCCCGCCCCGACACCGCGCCGGGACACCGGGGGACGCCGGCACGGCGGCGGTCACACCGCGGCCACCCCGGGCCGCCGTGGCCCCGAGCCCACGGTGATGCCACGGCTTCCCCGGCCCTCGCGGTGACGTCACGGCCGCACGGTGACATCACGCCTTGGCCGCGGCCCCCGCGGTGACGTCAGGCGCGGGAACCCCCCGCCCGCGGGGAGCGAGGGTTAAGCGCAAACAGCTGGCGGCAGCTGGAGGGGGATGCGGGGGAGGGACGCACCGGGGAGGGACGCGGGGCCGAGGGGCCCGGGCCGGGAGCCAGCCGTGCCGGGAGCCAGCCGTGCCGGGGCCCAGGGGGATGGCGGCGCCGCCTCCGCGCTCTCGGGGCCGGGGGGGGATGTGGGGGGCTATGGGGAGCTATGGGGGGGCCATGGGGGGCTATGGGGGGCCATGGGGGGCTGCCGGGGCGTATCTTGGCCGTGTCCCAGAAGCCTCCAGCCCGCGCTGGCGCTCCGCGGCCGAGCGTGTGGGGGCGCGGGGACGGGGCCCGGGGTGCGGGCGGGACCCCCGGGGGGACTCGGTGCTGGGACCCCATCAACCAACACGTGCCGGACCCCGCAGGCCAGCGCAGGGTGTGCCACGCATCGCGGCTCGCCCCAGCTCTGGGCGGCCTGGCGGGCCACCAGTACGGCCCAGTACGGCCCAGTATCGTGCAACAGCTCCCAGTACAGCCCAGCACAGCCCAGTACGGCCCGGTACAGCCCAGTACAACCCGGGTACAGCCCACTACGGCCCAATACAGCCCAGTACAGCCCAGCACAGCCCATTACAGCCCAGCACGGCCCGGTACAGCCCAGTACGGCCCGGGTACAGCCCCAGTACGGCCCGGTACAGCCCGGTACAGCCCACTACGGCCCAATACAGCTCAGTACAGCCCAGCACAGCCCGGTACAGCCCAGTACAGCCCAGTACAGCCTGGCACAGCCCGGTACAGCCCGGTACAGCCCATTACAGCCCAACACAGCCGAGCACGGCCCGGTACAGCCCAGTACAGCCTGGCAGAGCCCAGCACAGCCCAGTACAGCCCAGCACAGCCCATTACAGCCCAACACAGCCGAGCACGGCCCGGTACAGCCCAGTACGGTCCAGTACAGCCCAGTACAGCCTGGCACAGCCCAGCACAGCCTAGTACGGCCCAGTACAGCCCAGTACAGCCTGGCACAGCCCAGTACGGCCCAGTACAGCCCAGCAGCTCCCAGTAGAGCCCAGCAGCTCCCAGCACAGCCCAGTACAGCCCAGCAGCTCCCAGTACAGCCCAGTACAGCCTGGCAGAGCCCAGTAGAGCCCAGCACAGCCCAGTACGGCCCAGCAGCTCCCAGTACAGCCCAGCAGCTCCCAGCACAGCCCACTACAGCCGAGCAGCTCCCTGCACGCCTCTGCACAGCCCATCCCGCTGCGGCCCCCGCGGCCCCGCCCGCTGTCAGCAGCCGCAGCGAGCTGTCATTAGGCTCATTAGCGCTAATTAGCCGCGGCCGCCCCGGGGCCGCCCGGCCCCGCCCCGCCCTCGCGCCGCGCCTTGTATGGAGACGGAGCCGGCGGCGGCCGCCAGGGGGCGGGGCGCGGCAGTGACGTCACCGCGGCGGGGAGGGGCTGCGCGCCGTGACGTCACGGCAGCCGCGAGCCCGCCGCTTGGCCCGGGCCCGGTTGCCGTGACGTCACCGCCGGGGCCGGGCGCCTCCCGCCGTGCCCCGCGGCCGGAAGTGGCGCGCGCAGGGAGACGTGTCGGAGCGGCGGGGCCGGAGCGTGAGCGCGGGGCAACGGGGGGAGAGCGGGGCAACGGGGGGAGAGGGCAGGAACGGGAACCGGGGGAGAGCGGGGCAACGGGGGGAGAGGGCAGGAACGGGAACCGGGGAGAGAACGGGGCAACGGGGGGAGAGGGCAGGAACGGGAACCGGGGGAGAGCGGGGCAACGGGGGGAGAGGGCAGGAACGGGAACCGGGGGGAGAGCGGGGCAACGGGGGGAGAGCGGGGCAACGGGGGGAGAGGGCAGGAACGGGAACCGGGGGAGAGTGGGGCAACGGGGGGAGAGGGCAGGAACGGGAACCGGGGGGGACCGGGCAGGAGAGGGAACCGGTGGAGAGCGGGGCACCGAGGGGAGAGCGGGGCACCGGAGGGCCCGGGCCGGGGAGGGAACGGGGGGAGAGGGGAGCACCGGGGGACCGGGCATGGGCGGGAGAGCAGGGCACCGGAGGGCCCGGGCAGGAACGGGCACCGGGGGGCAGAGCGGGGCACCGGGGGGCAGAGCGGGGCACCGGGGCCCGGGCAGGGCTGGAGCCGGGCCGTGCCGCGGGATGCCAGCGTGTCCGTTCGGCCGGCCCGCAGGATGATCACGGACGTGCAGCTCGCCATCTTCGCCAACATGCTGGGCGTGTCGCTGTTCCTGCTGGTCGTGCTGTACCACTACGTGGCCGTCAACAACCCCAAGAAGCAGGAGTGAGGAGCCCGGGGAGCCCGCCCGCCATGGCCCCGCGGCGCCGCCGCTCCCGCCGCCCGTCCCGCCCGCCCGGCCCTCCCCGCCTCCCTCCCGCGGCGCCGCCCCGAGAGGCGCGAGCCCGAGCGTCTTCCGAACCGGCTTTAACGGAAACACGATGATACACGACAAAACCGTGTGACGTTCTGACCGCCCCCGGGGCCGCGCGGGGCTCAGCGCAGCAGCAGCGGCGCCGTGGGCAGCAGCCGGGCCAGCGGCGATCGGTGCTGCGGGGGCGCGGCCGGGGACAGCCCCGGCGCGGGCAGCGACAGTTGCTGCAGGCACGGGGCGGAGCAGGGCCGGAGCAGCTCTGCCGCCGGCGCCGGGGCTCGGGGCGCGGGCCCCAGCACGGGAAGGGTCCCTCGGTGCTCGGCACCCTGGCGGGGGGCGCGGGGGCCTCCGGGCAGCGCCCTGCGGGACAGAGAGCGGGTGTCGGCGGGGCACGGTGCTGCCGGAGCTCCCCCTGCCTGCCAGGGGCTCTGAGATGAGCCCGCAGCTGGCAGCAGCACCTACCCGGGCCTTCCTGGGGCTCTCCGGGCATTCAGCTTCATTGGGAGCACCTGTGGAGAGGGGGAAGGAGGATCAGTGCCAGGTGTTTGTCCCCCTTTGTCTTGGGGAGAGGTGTGTGGGACACAAATACCTGGCAGAGCCCCACAGCTGGGGAGGCTCCCAGCCCCCCAAAGGGGCCACCCAGCAGAGCCATGGGGCAGCCCCAGGTCCCTCCCTGCTGGTGCCTCTGGTACCTGCAGAGGTCCCATGTACTGGAGCTCCTGCCCGTCTCGCTGGGCTTCCCGTGGTTGGTGGCTGGTGCTCAGCGCTGCCCGGGTGCCCCTGGGCACAGTCCCTGTGTGACAGAGGAGACAGAGCTCAGCCCCGCTGGCCAGGGCTCAGTGCCACCCTGCAGCCACCAGCTGGGCTGGGGCCATCGTGGGGCGCAGGGGCACAGCCTGGTGGCACGGTGCCCTGCAGTGTCCCTCCCTGCCAGCACCGAGGGCTGGCCCTGGCAGTGGCTGATGCCAGGGGAGGATGGGGTGGGCACAGAGCTCAATCCCAGCTCATGCTGCCCGTGCAGAGGGCTCTGCCCCAGCTCCTGCCTTGGTGTCCCATGGCACTGGTGTTACCATGCTGGCCAGGCTTAGCCAGGAGAGAGGAGCTGGGGACACAGCTGTGCCCTCTGAACTGAGCTGTGTCCTGGGGCATGGGACATCTGCTCAGCCTGGGGAGCTGGGGGGAAGAGGAGGGTGTTTGGGGGCCTGGCTGCAGTGACAGCACTGAAGGAACACACCTGAGTTGCCTCAGTTTCTGCTCACCTGGTTAAAGTCTTTATCCCAACCCAGTTTTTTCCCCATCCCACAGAAGAGGTGAGGTGGGGGACTCACTGCCCACTGGGGTGAAGCCAGAGCCAGACCTGGTGGGAAATGGGACCCTGCAAGCAGGAGCCTCTGCTGGGCAGGATGGGCCACAGTGGAGGTACTGGCAGGTGGCACCTGGCTTCACCTGCACTAAAACAGCACAACTGGTGCCAGCCTCGGCCAGCAAGGCCAGCAGCAGCTGAGGGTGTCACCCCAGCAGGGACACAGCTCCGGGCTCCCAGGGTGTGGCCAGGCTCAGTGGGACACGGGGAAGAAAGGGGAGGATGGCACAAGCCCAGGGCAGCAGGGTCTCCTAACCCTGTCCCAGCTCCAAGCACACTCAGCTCCTTCCCCGCTGCCCAGGGTGGCAATGCCAGCCTGAGGGCACCAGCACTGCCCTTGGAAGGCAAAGCCAGAGCTCAGAGCATCCCTGGGCCCTGATCCCCCTGCAGACACAGCAGTGCTGATGGTGCTGCGCCCCTCGTAGGTGGGGAGAAGGTGCTGGGAGAGCTGGGGGAGCTCTGGAGTGGGCAGGCTGATGCCAGGGCAGGGGAGGGCTGGAGTGGGCAGGCTGGAAGCAGGACAGGCTGGAAGCAGGACAGGCTGATGCCAGGGCACAGGGAGGGCTGGAGTGGGCAGGCTGGAAGCAGGACAGGCTGATGCCAGGGCAGGGGAGCTCTGGAGAGGCCAGGCTGGAAGCAGGACAGGCTGGAAGCAGGACAGGCTGATGCCAGGATGGGGGAGCTCTGGAGTGGGCAGGCTGGAAGCAGGACAGGCTGATGCCAGGGCAGGGGAGGGCTGGAGTGGGCAGGCTGGAAGCAGGACAGGCTGATGCCAGGGCAGGGGAGCTCTGGAGAGGCCAGGCTGGAAGCAGGACAGGCTGATGCCAGGGCAGGGCAGCTCTGGAGAGGCCAGGCTGGAAGCAGGACAGGCTGATGCCAGGGCACAGGGAGGAAGAGCCGGGTCCTGGTGCCAGTGCCAGGCAGCATGAGGGTGCAGTGTGCCATGGGGCACTCACTCTGCTGCAGGAGGCCGTGCCAGTGGGGAGCACAGGGGGCAGCAGAGCCCAGCCAGTCGCTCCTGAGGACACCAGGGACCAGGCTCTGCCCCTCAGCTCACACCATCTGTTCCTGCTCATGCCCCCAAGTGTCCCCAGTCCCTTCAGACAGGGATGGGGCCAGGGCTCACTCCGGGCAGGCCTGGCCAAAGGAACAGACGGAACAACGTGCCCATGAGAACATCAGCCTTTTATTTCCTCCCCACCATGTTCTCATGGCAGACAAAACACAGTCATGACAGAGGGCTGGGCAGCAAACCCCGAGCACAACACGACCGACGGACACCAGAGGAACACAGCTCAACACAAGCACGGCTTCAGGCACACAGGGGGCACTGTCCCCAGCACACAGCCCCGGCCCTGGGCACGGGGAGGCTTTGGAGCACGGTGCCCCAGGGCTGAGCCCCACAGTGGATGTGGGCACAGGGCTGCAGGGCTCCCCCTGCCTGCCCCCCATGGCCTGAGCCCCTGCCCCACGGTGGCAACGCTAGCACAGGGGGACATGGCCAGCGTCCTGCCTGACTCTGGCACCCCGCTGCAGCACATCAGCCCCCAGCAGAGGGGACTCTGCAGGTTGGAAACCCCCTGGTGCCCCCTGCCAGCTCACAGGTCACAACCTACTGTTGCCCAGCCAGTGCCTAAAGAGGAGAAAGGCACTTTGGTGTGTCCCTGCTGGCCTCAGGAATGCTTGGGAGCAGTGGGAAGCTGAGCAAAGGTTTTCTGTGCTGGCTTCTCCAGAAGCCCTTTGGTCCTGGCACTGGCGGGGGGCATCTCCCTGCAGCCCCAGTGCCCGGGGTCCCCCATGTGCCAGTGGAGCAGGAGCTCGGCTGGGCTGTGCTGTGCCACCCTGGCCCCTCCTGTGGGCCAGGCCACTCTCCCCCACAGCTGCACACACAGCCACTGTCACCGTGCCTGGCGCTGAGCTCCCTCAGGGCCGCGGGGCCGCCCAGCAGCCGGACAGGCGCCGCAGCAGGCGCGCGAGGGCTCCCCAGCCCGGCTTACCTCTGCCCGGGGCCGGGCTGCTGCCGCCACCCCCCGGGGCTCTGGGAGGCCACCACGGGCACTGCCGGGGGCCTGGGGCTGCCCAGGGTGAAGCTGGGGGAGGCTCGGATCCGGGGGCAGTCCTGCTGGGTGTCCCCGCTGCCAGCGGTGCCGCTGCTGAAGCTCCTGGCACGGGGCAGCGCGTTGTCAGAGGCCGAGGTGGGCAGCCCCCTGCAGGGGTGAGAGATGGGGGTCAGCCCAGCACGGGGAGGGGGCTCCCCCTGCACCCTCCACCCGCCACCACAGCCCAGCACCGAGGGCAGAGCCCTGCACTCCTCCTCAGGAGCTGGTGAACAGCTGGGGACAAGGATGTCACCAGGACTGCCCTGAGAGCTGCAGCCCCGGTGCCCTGCACTGGACATCGCTGTCCCAGGGCTCCCACCTCCTCACCCCCCATCCCAAATCAAGGAATTGCTGAGTTTGGAAAAGGCCTTAGACACCCTTGTGTCCAACCCCTCCCCAGCACTGCCCAGGCCACCACGGCCCCGTGGCCCCAAGGGCCACATCCACAGGGCTTTAAATCCCTCTGGAAATGTTGACTCCACCCCTGGCCTGGGCAGCCTGTGCTGGACAGCGCTTTCCAGGTGGGAATTGCTCCCAACATTCAGCCTGAACTTCCCCTGGCCCAGCCTGAGGCCATTTCCCCTCTCCTGTTCCCTGGGAGCAGAGCCCGACCCCCACCTGGCTCCACCCTGCCGTCAGGGAACTGCGGAGAGGAAGAAGATCCCCCTGAGCTTCCTCTCCTTCAGGCTGAGCCCCTTTCCCAGCTCCCTCGGCCTGTCCCATCCCAGCCCAGTGCTGGCCGTGATGCAGGAGACACCTCCCAGGTTATGGGGCAGGCACATCCCAACCAGTTCACTCGGAGCCCCTCTCTGCTGCCGCCTCGGAGCAGAGGGACTGACGAGCGCCGTTCCCAGAGCTGGCAAGAGCTAGGGCCAGGGCAGGTGGCCCCGGCAGGTGACTCACTTGGGGACATTTATCATCTCTAAGTGCCGTTATCCTGCAGCTCCCACGCTCGCCCCAGCCAGCCCTTACGTGGAGCTCCTGGGGGGGGTCCTGGCACCTCCTCTCCTCCGCGGGCCCCCGGCGCTGCCGCGCAGCCCCCGCACGTGCTTCAGCATCCAGGCACGCAGGTTGCCCAGGCAGGCGTGCTCCGAGAGCACGATCCGCGGCCAGGGGTTGCACTCGGCCATGTCCAGGGCTGCCACCGCCACCGCCCGGCCCACCTGCCCGCGACACGGCACTCGTGAGGGTGGGAGGGGACAGGAGAGCAGGCAGCGTGGGGCACAGGTGAGGGTGGGAGGGGACAGGAGAGCAGGCAGCATGGGGCACAGGTGAGGGGCACGAGGGGGTGAGGAACAGCGCAGCGTGGGGCACAGGTGAGGGGTGGGAGGAGGAACAGCGCAGCGTGGGGCACAGGTGAGGGGGCACCGGGGGACAGAGGGAGCAGCGCAGCGTGGGGCACAGGTGAGGGGCACGAGGGGGTGAGGAACAGCACAGCGTGGGGCACTCGTGAGGGCGGGAGGGGACAGGAGAGCAGGCAGCGTGGGGCACAGGTGAGGGGGCACCGGGGGACAGGAGAGCAGCGCAGCGTGGGGCACAGGTGAGGGTGGGAGGGGACAGGAGAGCAGCGCAGCGTGGGGCACAGGTGAGGGGTGGGAGGGGACAGGAGAGCAGCGCAGCGTGGGGCACAGGTGAGGGGCAGGAGGGGGTGAGGAACAGCGCAGGGTGGGGCACAGGTGAGGGGTGGGAGGGGACAGGAGAGCAGCGCAGGGTGGGGCACAGGTGAGGGTGGGAGGGGACAGGAGAGCAGCGCAGCGTGGGGCACAGGTGAAGGCACCAGGGGACAGGGGGAACAGCAGAGTGTGGGGCACAGGTGAGGGTGGGAGGGGACAGGAGAGCAGCGCAGCGTGGGGCACAGGTGAGGGAGCTCTGGGGGACAGGAGGAACAGCGCAGCGTGGGGCACAGGTGAGGGGGCACCGGGGGACAGGGGGAACAGCGCAGCATGGGGCACAGGTGAGGGGTGGGAGGGGACAGGAGAGCAGCGCAGCGTGGGGCACAGGTGAGGGGGCACTGGGGGACAGGGGGAACAGCGCAGGGTGGGGCACAGGTGAGGGGTGGGAGGGGACAGGAGAACAGCACAGCGTGGGGCACAGGTGAGGGGGCACCGGGGGACAGGAGAGCAGGCAGCGTGGGGCACAGGTGAGGGTGGGAGGGGACAGGAGGAACAGCGCAGGGTGGGGCACAGGTGAAGGCACCAGGGGACAGGGGGAACAGCAGAGTGTGGGGCACAGGTGAGGGGGCACCAGGAGAGGAGGAACAGCAGAGCATGGAGCACAACCAAGGGGCACAGGTGAGGGGGCACCGGGGGACAGGAGGAACAGCACGGGGTGGGGCACAGGTGAGGGGCACGAGGGGGGGAGGAACAGGGCAGTGTGTGGGGCACAACCACAGGCACAGGTGAGGGGCACCAGGAGAGGAGGAACAGCACAGTGTGGGGCACAACCAGAGGGCACAGGAGAAAGGCACCAGGGGACAGCAGAGTGTGGGACACAACCAGAGGGCCCAGTGAGAAGGGGAGCATAGGAAGAGGGGAAGCATGGGGGAAGAAAGGGGGACACAGGGAAGGAAGGATACAGTGGGGGGCACTGAGGAGAGGAGCAGTGGTGAGGGGCTCACAGGGAGAAGAGGGGCACGAGGGGAGATGAGGGAACCAGGAAGGGGGATGCCAGGGACGGGGATGCCAGGGAGTGCCCCACTGGGGAGAGGGGCAGCTCCCTAGAGCTTGGGACAGCAAAGCAAGGGGAGGAAACGAAGCCCAGCCCCAAAGCCAGCCCACGCTCGGGATGTCGCTCCCCCTGCAGGCCGGCCTGGCCCCGTACCTGCTCGAAGAGCTCCACGGTGTAGCGGGAGGGGAAGGCGGGCGGCGGCGGGGGGCTGGCACGGCCGTTGTCGTGGCAGGCCCCCGGGATGCTGTTCACCGAGCGCCCCGTGTTGTAGTTGCACTCCAGGGTGTAGCTGTGGGGCACGAGGGAGCCCCTGTTACCCCACAGACCCGCAGCAGGGCTGGGGTTATCCTGCATTATTCCCCTGGCAGAGCCACTTCAGCAGGTTCAGGGCACTGGAAAGGGGGTCCCACTGCTCCAGGGAGGGGGTCCTGCTCCAAAGGACCCAGAAGGGCAGGGAAAGGGGCAGGGTTTTGAGGAGAGCCCCCCCAGGAGGGGGAACGGCCCACGCCCCGTGTGGGGATGCACGGATGTACCGGAGACCAGCAGGATGGGAACTTGGGATGGGTGTCTGAGGGTGGCACTCAAAGTGCCAAGGTCCCTGTGAGGAAACTTCTTGGTCACCTCTGGAAGGTGATGGCGAATGGGGGGGGTCCCTGATGGGCAGAGAAAGGGAATTATCTACTGTCACCAGCAACAATCCAGGCAGTGGGCAGCTACAGCCTTCCCCTGACCCTCAAGGTGCCTTGGAGCACTTCCCCTGGAGGAGGAGGGGATGGAGAAGCGTGGGCTAGGAGCTGCCAGCTGGGATGGCTCCCATCTGTGCCACTGCAGGGCCAGCACAGCACAAAACCTCAGCAGCTCTGTCCCAGACTGCCTGGGGCCCACACGTGCACCGGGAGCACTCCCAGCACTTTTTGGGATGTTGCTGTTGGATCAACAACCTGGGCTGCTCCAGGTCAGTCACAGAGCAAAGCTCCCCAGTGAGCCAAGCCCAAAGCCCATGTGTGTGTGTGTGTTTCTGTGGGGCTGCACTGGGCACAAAGCAGCAGCTGAGTACACAGCAAGCGCTGAGGAAACTGAGAGAGCCTCCTGTCTGTGGCTCTGGTGCCTCACCCCGTGGGATGTTGCCAGGAATATCCCATCCCCTGTGGGAGAGGGATGGATCACAGGCATCCCCAACCCACTGACCACTGATGGGCTGAGGCTGGAATCTCACACACAGCCATGGGGATGCTGTGTCCATCACAGCTCTACTTAATTACAGCTCAGTATAACCAGGAACACCCAGGAAAGAGGAGCATTCCCCTCAGAAAGCTGTGCAAGAGCAGCGAGAAGCCAGCAGAGCAGCTGCAGAGGGGTGAGAAGGAACAGGAAGGAAAGGAGCCAGGCTGAGCCAGCATCTCAGGAACACGGCAGCACCCAGCACAGCCAGGCCCAGCCTCTGCTGACCCCCCTGGGCCACTCTGGCGCCTGTCCCACGGAACTGGCTCCCCTCTGTCCACATCCCAGCCAGCAGAGGCTCTCTGTGCCCGCAGGTGGCCCCAGCTGCCCTACCTGTGGATGATGCCCAGGGCCTTGTAGACGGCCACGCGGCCGCTGCCCTCCTTGGACTGCCCGTCGCGCTTGTCCCGCGCGTACATGTTCTTCTCCGAGAAGTTGCAGCCCGTGAAGTCAAAGTGAGGGGAGTTCAGGGAGATGAGCTTGGGGAACAGCATGTTCTCCACCTGCAGAGGGCAGGGAGCAGCAGGGGTGAGCGGGGGCCCCTGGCTGCTCATCCCGATCCAGAGGGAGCAGTGCTGAGCACAGGGTGGCACCCGGGCCCGCTGTGCCCATTCCAGGGTCTCACAAGCTCCAGCTGTGCCCAGGGTATAAAGGAATGTGCCCCCTGTTGAGGGAGTGACAAAACTGTCCTTTGTCCCCAAAAAGGAAGTAAGCCCAGAAGTTTCTCTCCTCAATGAGGTGAAAAAGACATCTCACAGGACCTGGGGCACTTCACCTCACACTGAAGGACAGCCAATTGGACAGGAGCCAGAAAGTCCCACCTGAGCAATTTACCAGAAAAAGAAGAGAACAAAGAAACCGATGGCTTTTGTGAGGTGTTTCACCAGGAGCGGGAGGGCCTCTTGCACCTGGCTGGGTTTTTCTCTGTAAAGAGTTTTGTTCTTTTGCCCTTTATTAAAACCTTTTTGTTTCCAACACTGCCACAGAAGCCATCCTGCTGATTTTATGCCTCCAAGGGTAGCTGAGCTATCTTGGGTGTGAAACAGACCTCCAAGAGCTTATGAGACCTGGCTGGAGGAGGCCCACATTTCAAGGGCATGCCGCCCACGCCGCGATGGGCTCTCCTGACAGCCGGCTGGGATCACACCCTGCTGACCCACCCCTGCTCCCAGGGGAATCTGAGACCTCCTGCTGCCCTGGTCACCACACTGGGGAGGACAGAGAGGAGGAAGGAAAGGGAAAGGGAAAGGGAAAGGGAAAGGGAAAGGGAAAGGGAAAGGGAAAGGGAAAGGAAAAGGAAAAGGAAAAGGAAAAGGAAAAGGAAAAGGAAAAGGAAAAGGAAAAGGAAAAGGAAAAGGAAAAGGAAAAGGAAAAGGAAAAGGAAAAGGAAAAGGGAAAAGGAAAAGGAGGAGGAAAGGAAAGGAGGAGGAAAAGGAAGGAGCTGTGAAGGGATCCCACGCCCCTCTCCCAGCAGCAGGAGCACTGGGGCCCCTGGGCAGAGCAGCAGGAGGGTCCCGGCAGCCGCAGCAGCTGGATTTGGGCGGTGCCCTCACCTGGTCGTTCTCGTCGCTGAAGCTGTTGCCGTACATGAAGCAGCCGCGCTTGGAGGCGTGGCCGTGCAGGTCCACGTAGTAGGCGAGGCCGCTGTCCCGGGGCGCGATGGGCTCCGCGGGCTCAGCAGCCTCGGGGGCCGGGGAGGGCGCCCAGGGCCCCTCCTCGCAGCGCTCGCTGCTGCGGCTCGATGGCAGGATCCAGGCGGCTCGCTCGGAGCTCTCTGACCCCTGGGCATCCTGGCCCAGCGTCCTGGGGCTGCTGTCGGCCGGGCAGGAGCGGCTGCCGGCGCGCCAGGAGCCGGGGCAGTTGCGGAGGTTGTTGGTTTTGTCCAGCTCCGATAACGCGGCCTCCGCGGCCGGCACGGGACAGTTGGGAGATTTTAGGCTCAGCGAGCTGGTGCCGAGAGGGGAGACAAACGTCCTCCAGTCCGGAGAGCCGGGCAGGACGCGGCTGTGCACGTGGTGGTAGAGCAGGACGGCCTTGGCCCCGTACACGGCGGGGTGCAGCTCGGCGTCGGGGTGCAGGTACTGCCGGTTCAGGTTCACCCCGCGCGAGTCCGTCCTGCAGGGAGAGCCAGACACACCTGAGCGCCTGCAGGGCACCCTGGGCACCAGGCTGAACTGTGCTGGCACAGGCCAGGGTAAGGAAGCAACAAGGGCCTTTGCCTAATATCCACACACGTTTTGTTCAGCCGCTTGGTGAGATGATCAGGCCCCAGCAGCCACACACGCAGAGTCTCAGTTTCCCTCCCCAGGGGCCCGGGGGCTGACCCTGGTCTGGGGCAGTACAAAGACAAGGGCCAATCAGGGAATAAAGGACTGGCTCAGGAACATAGGAACAGACATAGGAACAGGGGAGGGAGCCAATGGGGTCCAACAGCTTTCTGAGGGAAGCTTCTTGGTCTCCCCAGACCAGGGAATGCCTCTCCCGCCAGGGTCTCCACACCCCAGCAAAGCTGAGCTCGCCTTGGAGTGCTGAGGGCTCTGGGCTCTGTCCAAAAATGCCAACAGTGGCCAGACCAATGGGCAGGAGCTGCCAGAGCAGTGACACTGAGCAGTGTGGCAGAGTCCTGAGCGATCCTCCCCAGAGACAGCAACCAGGAAGGGGCTGGAGCACCAGGAGAGGCTGAGGGAGCTGGAAAGGGGCTCAGCCTGGAGAAAAGGAGGCTCTGGGGGGACCTTGTCACTCCCTGCAACTCCCCAACAGGAGAATGGAGCTATGTGGAAGGGCCAGGTTCTGCTCCCAGAGAACAAGGGACAGGACCACAGGGAACAGCCTTGAGCTGAACCAGGGAAAGCTTAGGTTGGATATTGGGAACACTTTCTTCATAGAAAAGGCTGTCTAGCCCTAGCACTGGCTGCCCTGGACAAGGGTGGATTCCCCATCTCTAAAAGATTCAAAAGCCCTGTGGATGTGGCACTTGGGGACAGGGGTCACTTGGTGGCCTGTCCAGTGCTGGGGGTGGTTGGACTCCATGGTCCCACAGGGTTTTTCCAACCCAAGTGAATCCAGGATTCCACGATTTTTATAAGTGTTACAAAAGCCATAAAATCACCTTTCTGATATCCCTTCCTCGGCACACTCACAGCCTGTTCCACATCTACACCCATCAGGGAAGGACGCTTCCCTTTTGCTCACATCTACCAAGCAATACTCAAATAAACCATTCCTGCTCCTTTTCCTTGGGGGAACAGCTGGACTCAGTGGTATGGGAAGGTTTTGCATCTACCAAGCAATACTCAAATAAACCATTCCTGCTCCTTTTCCTGGGGGAACAGCAGGACTCAGTGGTCTGCGAAGGTTTTGCTCACATCTACCAAGCAATACTCAAATAAACGATTCCTGCTCCTTTTCCTGGGGGGAACAGCAGGACTCACTGGTCTGGGAAGGTTTTGCTCACATCTACCAACCAATACTCAAAGAAACCATTCCTGCTCCTTTTCCTGGGGGAATGGTTGGACTCACTGGTCTGGGAAGGTTTTGCTCACATCTACCAAGCAATACTCCAATAAACCATTCCTGCTCCTTTTCCTTGGGGGAACAGCTGGACTCAGTGGTCTGGGAAGGTTTTGCTCACATCTACCAAGCAATACTCCAATAAACCATTCCTGCTCCTTTTCCTGGGGGAACAGCTGGCCTCAGTGGTCAGGGAGGACTTTTCCAGGCAGGCGGGGCAGGGCCCTGCACTCACCGGTAGTGGCCCCGCAGCACCCCGTCGGGGTTCAGCATGGGGATCAGCTTGAACACGAACATGCGCCGCAGCATCTGCGCGCGGGGATCCTCCTCCCGCAGGATGAAGTCCAGGAAGCCGTTGAAGACGAAGCTGGAGGGGGTTTCTCCTGGGTGGACTCTGCTGCTGAGGAAGAACACCTGGGGACAAACAGATGGGCTGAGGGGGGTGTCCTGCCTGCCCCAGGATACCCCAAAAGTGAAGGGTCTCACAGAGTTTGCTCCACAAACTCAGCCCTTGGGGCCACAATGCCATTCTGGTCACAGCCATGGGGGCTGCAGAAAGGTGCCACCACGGGGGCTGCAGAAAGGTGCCACCACAGGGGCTGCTGGCCCCCAGCCCAGCCCAGCCCAGCCCAGCCCAGCCCAGCGTGGCGTCTCACCCTCTTCCCAGTGAAGCAGTGAGGCCGGGGTGTGCTGGTGTCTGGGAAAAGCTTGTCCAGCCGGGGCTCCCGCTTCTCCTGCATGCCGTGGCACGAGGTGATGGTCAGCAGGTCCACACGCAGCTTGTCCAGAGAGTGGCACAGCAGCTCCCGGTGGTAATAGACCGAGTCCAGGGGGCTGGGGGGGAGAGGGGATCTCAGGCAGCCCCAGGGGCTCCCAGCTGGGTGGGGAATGCTGCCCACACTCACAACCCCGGGAGCTGAGCAGCCCCAGCCCCACGAGAACCACCCCACATCTGGCTGCTTGCTGCTGGACACCCTCAGAGCCTGCTGGGAGCACGAGCAGCCATTCCTTCGGGGTGAGGAGGGGGGCCCAGGGCTGGGTTTGCCCTGCCCAAAGCCCAGCTGTGGGAGCAGTGGGGGATCAGCTGGGGCACAGACAGACTGGCACACAAGGTCAGGTCAATGTCATCCCATCGGGGAGATAATGCCTGTCAGCAGGAGGGACAGGGCTCTGAGGGACTCATCCCACCAGGAGGTGACCCATTCTGGCAGGAGGGACAGGGCACTGAGGGATCCATCCCACCAGGAGGTGACCCATTCTGGCAGGAGGGACAGGGCACTGAGGGATCCATCCCACCAGGAGGTGACCCATTCTGGCAGGAGGGACAGGGCACTGAGGGATCCATCCCACCAGGAGGTGACCCATTCTGGCAGGAGGGACAGGGCACTGAGGGATCCATCCCACCAGGAGGTGACCCATTCTGGCAGGAGGGACAGGGCTCTGAGGGACTCATCCCACCAAGAGGTGACCCATTCTCCCATTCTGGCAGGAGGGACAGGGCTCCAGAACAACAGGGCTGCTCTGGAATCCCCTGGGTAGCTCAGGGCCAGCTGCTTGTGCAGAGCTGGGGCACAGAGGAGCACAGGGCAGCCATGGGGAGGGCACAGAGCCCCTCCTGCTGCAGACAGAGCTTCCCCAGGGATAAAACCCCAAGCGGGCACAGGCCAGGAAAGGTGGGACAAAAGCCAGGAAGCAGAAAGTGGGGGCACACCTGCTGGGGGACATGTGCCTGCAGTCCTGGTAGCGGCCATCCAGCTGTGCCAGCATGTCCTGGCACTCCGTGTAGGAGAAGGGATAGCAGAAGGCAAAGTAGGTGGTGGCCCCACGGTGCTCCAGGAAGCGGTGCACGAAGGACAGCACGAACTGCGTCTCCACCACCTGCCAGGGACACCGGGGAGAGGGCTGGGCATGGCCCGGGGGCACAGCCAGCCCAGCACAGCCCCTGGGACACAGACAGGGCTGGGCACGGCCCGGGGGCAGAGCCCAGCACAGCCCCAGGGACACAGACAGGGCTGGGCACGGCCCGGGGGCACAGCCAGCCCAGCACAGCCCCAGGGACACCGGGGAGAGGGCTGGGCATGGCCCAGGGGCACAGCCCAGCACAGCTCCTGGGACACAGACAGGGCAGGGCACGGCCCGGGGGCACAGCCCCAGGGACACAGACAGGGCTGGGCACAGCCCGGGGGCACAGCCAGCCCAGCACAGCCCCTGGGACACAGACAGGGCTGGGCACGGCCCGGGGGCACAGCCAGCCCAGCACAGCCCCTGGGACACAGACAGGGCTGGGCACGGCCCGGGGACACAGCCAGCCCAGCCCCAGGGACACAGACAGGGCTGGGCACAGCCTGGGGGCACAGCCAGCCCAGCACAGCCCCTGGGACACAGACAGGGCTGGGCACGGCCCGGGGGCACAGCCAGCCCAGCACAGCCCCTGGGACACAGACAGGGCTGGGCACGGCCCGGGGGCAGAGCCCAGCACAGCCCCTGGGACACAGACAGGGCTGGGCACAGCCCGAGGGCACAGCCAGCCCAGCACAGCCCCAGGGACACAGACAGGGCTGGGCACGGCCCGGGGACACAGACAGGGCTGGGCATGGCCCGGGGGCACAGCCAGCCCAGCACAGCCCCAGGGACACAGACAGGGCTGGGCACAGCCTGGGGGCACAGCCAGCCCAGCACAGCCCCTGGGACACAGACAGGGCTGGGCACGGCCCGGGGGCACAGCCAGCCCAGCACAGCCCCTGGGACACAGACAGGGCTGGGCATGGCCCGGGGGCACAGCCAGCCCAGCACAGCCCCTGGGACACAGAACGGCCTGGGCACGGCCCGGGGGCACAGCCAGTCCAGCCCCTGGGACACAGACAGGGCTGGGCACGGCCCGGGGGCACAGCCAGCCCAGCCCGGCCCCTGCTGCTCTCCCCCGGCCCGCAGCAGGCACTGGGGATGCCCTCTGGCCCTTGGCTGTCCCCCTGGCACAGCTGTTGCTGCTCCTGTCCCTCCCTTGGAGATGCCAGGAACAAAGCAGCCGCTCCCCCAGCCCGGCTGGCCCTGGGGTGCCCCCGGAGCTGCCCCTGCGCCGAGCCCGGGCCGGGTCCGTCCCGCTCTCACCTGGAAGCTGGGGCGCTGCCGGATGCGCTCCCAGCGCGGCCGCACGGGCAGCGTGCGCACGAAGGGGGTCATGCCCTGCGCGTACAGCCGGCTCTGCTTGTTCATGTTCAGGATGTGCAGCTTGATCAGCTTCCCCGGGGCCCCCCCGCGCACGCTGAAGTAGAACCACGACCTGCGCAAGGGAGCGGCGGCGCCGCCTCAGCCCCGGCCCGCGGCTCCCGAGCTCTCCGCTGCCTCTGAGCCCACCGGGAGCCGGCAGAGCCCCGGCGGGGCGGAACCGCTGCCCGGGGAACCGGACCGCCGAGCCCCCTCCCAGGGCACCCCCGGCCCCCTCCCAGGGCACCCCCAGCCCCACCGCTCCTCCTCCCGAGGCACCTACCCGCACTCGGTACTGCCGGAGCCTGTCAGACCCCCCGAATCCCCTCCCAGGGCTCCTCTGACCGCACCGGCTCCCCCGGCCCCGCCGCCGCCCCTTCCACCGACAGCCCCAACCGCAGCGGCCGCTCCCGGGCCCCCCCAGAACACTTCCCGGGGGGATGAATCCCCGCGGAGCCCGGCCGGTCCCAGTGGGCCCCTCCCGGTTCCCCGGGCAGCGGTACCTGTTGCCGTTCTCATACTCAGTGTGGGCGCAGTCGGGCCGCGTCCACACGTTGAACTCGTAGTCGGCGGCGGGCAGAGCGTTGGCGCGGGCGGCGGGGCCGGCCCCCGGCTCCGTAGGCCGCACCTGTTCTACGTGTGCCAGGTTGCCCGAGTCGAAGCGGGAGCTGAAGAGCAGCCCCCCGCAGCGGATCTCCATGGCCCGCCAGGGCCGGCACCGGCATCGCCCCGGGACGGCCGCGGCACGGCCGGTACGGGCCGCCCGGCAACAGCAACGCGCGCGGCCATTGGCTGCCGCCTCCCAGCAACCTGCCCGCCCATTGGCTGGCGCCTCGGCAACGGCCGCGGCGGCGCTGGGGCCGCAGCCCCCTCGACCACGCCCCTCTCTGGCAGAGACAGGCCACGCCCCAATGACACTGACCACGCCCCTTCATGGCTAGGGCCACGCCCCAATGACACTGACCACGCCCCTTAGCGGCTAGGGGCACGCCCCTTCATGTCATGGCCACGCCCCTCGCTGGGCTCCGCGCCGGCCGCGTCCCCTGAGGTGAGACCGGACCGAGGGGACCGGGGGGACCGAGGGGACCGAGGGGACATTGTGGGGTGAGTGGGCATTGGGTGTGAGTGGACAGAGGGTGTGAGTGGGCAGAGTGGACAGAGGGTGTGCGTAGACACAGGGGTATAACTGGACAGTAACAGGACAGTAGGGTGTGAATGGACACAGGGGTGTGAACAGACAGTGGGTGTGAGTGGGCACGGGGGTGTTGAATGGACACAGGGGTGTGACCACACAGGGCTGTGCACACACACACACACAGAGCACAGGTGTGCATGGAGGCAGGACACCTGTACGTGCCCACATGTGGGTGAGCACAGAGGCACACACAGGTGCCCCTGCACACACACCTGTAAGAACACAGGCACTCCCGACCCCCGTGCACACCCACGCGGGTGACACACCCACACGGGTGACACACCCACGCGGGTGACACACCCATGCGGGTGACACACACGCACACGGGTGACACACCCACAGCAGTGACACACCCACATGAGTGACACACCCAAACGAGTGACACACCCACACGAGTGACACACCCACACGAGTGACACACCCACAGCGGTGACACACCCAGACGGGTGACACACCCACACGGGTGACACACCCACAGCGGTGACACACACACAGCGGTGACACACCCACACGGGTGACACACCCACAGCGGTGACACACCCACAGCGGTGACACACCCACGCGGGTGACACACCCACAGCGGTGACACACCCACGCGGGTGACACACCCACAGCGGTGACACACCCACACGGGTGACACACCCACACGGGTGACACACACGCATGAACACAGGCAGGGGTTGAACCTGACACCTCCCCACCCCACACAAACACCCCAACCCTGGGAGCCACCCTGGGTGGCACCAGCAGCTCCTTGGACCCCTTTAAACCCCCCCAGCCATGGCACTGCCCCCCGCCCCGGGGTGGGTGGGATTGGGGGTGCAGGGGGGTCTGGACAGCCTGTCCCCCCACCACGCACAGCCATCTTCAATGAGGAAGAAATATAAAGCATACGGAGCAATTATAAGGAAAAAATAATAAAATAAATCCGTTCATTCATTGGTGGGAAGGGGTGGGAAGGTGAGGGGCTCCAGGTGTGCACCCCCGATCCTGTAAGCAGGCAAAACACAGGGGGATGGGGATCACCCCACCAGGGACAGCGGGACAGGGAAAGCCAAAGCGGTCACAGGGCGTGGAGAAACCTGGACGTGTGTGTGCCCGGCCCCCAAAAACACAGCCCTCCCCCAAAGCCCCGGCGTGACCCAAAGTTCCTGCGGGCACTGCCCTCTGCACCCCGGGCAGCCAGAGCGCGGCGTGACCCGCAGGGAGCAGCTCAGTGCCCAGAAATCACGGCCAGAGCCCAGTTCTTGAGGGCCAGGGCGGCGTCCTGCAGGTACAGCCAGGAGGAATAGGTGAAGCTCATCAAGTGGTCCCTCACGCACTGCCACGTCACCTCCCCGCTGCAACGACAAGGACGAGGGACGGGGGGGGTCAGAGCCAGCAGGGATGAGGGACACGGGGGGCACAGGAGCCCCCTGGGCAGGGCTGGGGACAGGGACACACACAGGGCAGGACAGGGCAGGGGACAGGGACACACACAGCTGCAGCAGCTGGGAGCCCCCTGGGCAGGGCAGGGGACAGGGACACACACAGCTGCAGCTGCTGGGAGCTCCCTGGGCAGGGGACAGGGACAGGGACACACACACACAGCTGCAGCAGCTGGGAGCCCCTGGGCAGGGCAGGGCAGGGGACAGGAACACACACAGCTGCAGCAGCTGGGAGCCCCTGGGCAGGGCAGGGCAGGGGACAGGAACACACACAGCTGCAGCAGCTGGGAGCCCCCTGGGCAGGGCAGGGGACAGGGACACACACAGCTGCAGCAGCTGGGATCCCCTGCGCAGGGCAGGGCTGGGGACAGGGACAGGGACACACACAGCTGCAGCAGCTGGGATCCCCTGGGCAGGGCTGGGGACAGGGACACACACACACAGAGCTGCAGCAGCTGGGAGCTCCTGGGCAGGGCTGGGGACAGGGACACACACAGCTGCAGCAGCTGGGAGCCCCCTGGGCAGGGCAGGGGACAGGGACACACACACACAGAGCTGCAGCTGCTGGGAGCCCCTGGGCAGGGCAGGGGACAGGGACACACACAGCTGCAGCTGCTGGGAGCCCCTGGGCAGGGGACAGGGACAGGGACACACACAGCTGCAGCTGCTGGGAGCCCCTGGGCAGGGGACAGGGACAGGGACACACACACACAGCTGCAGCAGCTGGGAGCCCCTGGGCAGGGGACAGGGACAGGGACACACACAGCTGCAGCAGCTGGGAGCCCCTGGGCAGGGCAGGGGACAGGGACACACACAGCTGCAGCAGCTGGGAGCCCCCTGGGCAGGGGACAGGGACAGGGACACACACAGCTGCAGCTCCTGGGAGCCCCTGGGCAGGGCTGGGGACAGGGACACAGACAGCTGCAGCAGCTGGGAGCCCCATGGGCTGGGGACAGGGACACACACACACAGCTGCAGCTGCTGGGAGCTCCCTGGGCAGGGGACAGGGGACAGGGACACACACAGCTGCAGCAGCTGGGAGCTCCTGGGCAGGGGACAGGGACAGGGACACACACACACAGCTGCAGCAGCTGGGAGCCCCTGGGCAGGGCAGGGGACAGGGACAGGGACACACACACACAGAGCTGCAGCAGCTGGGAGCCCCTGGGCAGGGCAGGGGACAGGGACACACACAGAGCTGCAGCAGCTGGGAGCCCCTGGGCAGGGCAGGGGACAGGGACACACACAGGGCAGGGCAGGGCTGGGGACAGGGACACACACACACAGCTGCAGCTGCTGGGATCCCCTGGGCAGGGGACAGGGACAGGGACACACACAGCTGCAGCTGCTGGGAGCCCCTGGGCAAGGCAGGGGACAGGGACACACACACACAGCTGCAGCAGCTGGGAGCTCCCTGGGCAGGGCAAGGGACAGGGACACACACAGGGCAGGGCAGGGCTGGGGACAGGGACACACACACACAGCTGCAGCTGCTGGGAGCCCCTGGGCAGGGGACAGGGACACACACACACAGCTGCTGGGAGCCCCTGGGCACGGCAGGGGACAGGGACACACACAGGGCAGGGCAGGGGACAGGGACACACACACAGAGCTGCAGCTGCAGAGCCCAGGGGAAGGAAGCCCAGGGGGCTGCTGCTCACCTGCAGGAGTCGAGGCAGCGCTGCCAGCCCCGCTGCAGCAGTGCAGCCAGGCCCTGCAGCAGCGGCAGCAGGCAGCTGTGCAGCAGGAAGTGCAGCAGCTCCCGCGCACACTCGGCCAGGTGCAGCAGCGCCTCGGGGAGCCGGCTCTGCAGCTGGGGAGCAGAGGGGGTGCGGGGTGAGAACAGCCCCTGCTGATGGCACCCCCATCTCACCCCTCCCTCCCCAGCACCCCAGAGCTCTCCCCTGGCTCTGCCCCATTCTCTGGGAAAATCCCTTCGCCAGGATTTCGCTCCTGGGGAGCTGAGAAGCCTCAGAGAAAAAGGAAAACAATATTATCTGGTTTGCTTCTCCTGTGTTTTGCTGCTTTGGAATGTGGTTGGAGATTGTCCAGCAGGTGATTGTTCATTAGTTTCATGTGAATTATTTTGATTTAATGGCGAATCACGGTCAGGCTGTGTCAGACTCTGAGGAGAGTCACGAGTTTTTCATTAGCATCTTGTTAAACCTGTATGTAGCCTTTCTCTATTCTTTAGTATAGTTTTAGTATAATATTATTTAATAAGCTATTAATTATTAATATATATTAGATTATATCTATAATATATATAATATATTAATGATTAATTAGAAAATATCATGATTATTGTATATTATTTATATATATTATTCCACATAAATTTATATAATTATTATTTTATAATCTAATAAAGATTATTAATATATATTAGATTATATCTATAATATATATAATATATTAATAGTTAATTAGAAAATAATATAATTATTATTGTATATTATTTATATATATTATTCCACATAAATTTATATAATTATTATTTTATAATCTAATAAAGATTATAAAAATAATAAATTAGCCTTCTAAAAACATGGAGCCAGATTCATCATTTCCCTCCTGCCACGGGGAACCCTGGCAATTCCACCCTCCCCAGGTTCCCTCTTGTGCAGCGCTCAGCAGACAGGGCACCCAGGCTCTGGGGCACCGATGCCACCCCAGTGCCACCAGAACGCTGGCTCTGGAGCACCAGGGAGCGTTCCGAGCCCTCTCCCTCCCGCAGGCAAACAGCTGCAGGGGCTGGTGCCACACGGGAGCGATGGCACCAGAGCCCTGCGCACACAGCAGCCAAGGGGCACACACAGCACCACCCCGGCTCCCCCAGCCCCAGCAGGGCACTCACCCAGTCGCCGAGCCAGGGCAGGCTGCCGTGGAGCCAGGAGAACAGGGCACAGCCCTGCTGGGCCACAGCCCGGGCCAGCTCCCCGCTGCCGCTCCAGAGCAGCTCCAGCTGCGGCCACAGCACCGACAGCGCCACGGAACCGTGCTGGGCCAGGCTGTGCTCCAGCCACCTGCAAGGGAGCCCTCGGGTCAGGGAAATGGCACCAGGGGCACCCACACGGGGCACGGAGCTGCCACCATGGGGAGAGCTCCAGTGTGAGCTGGAATGGCTCTGGACAGGGCTGGGAACAGCTTCAGTGTGAGCTGGAATGGCTCTGGACAGGGCTGGGAACAGCTCCAGGGTGAGCTGGAATGGCTCTGGACAGGGATGGAACAGTCCCAGCTCCAGTGTGAGCTGGAATGGCTCTGGACAGGGATGGGAACAGTCCCAGCTCCAGGGTGAGCTGGAATGGCTCTGGACAGGGATGGAACAGCTCCAGGATGAGCTGGAATGGCTCTGGACAGGGATGGGAACAGCTCCAGGGTGAGCTGGAATGGCTCTGGACAGGGATGGGAACAGTCCCAGTGTGAGCTGGAATGGCTCTGGACAGGGATGGAACAGTCCCAGCTCCAGTGTGAGCTGGAATGGCTCTGGACAGGGATGGGAACAGTCCCAGTGTGAGCTGGAATGGCTCTGGACAGGGATGGAACAGTCCCAGCTCCAGTGTGAGCTGGAATGGCTCTGGACAGGGATGGGAACAGTCCCAGCTCCAGGGTGAGCTGGAATGGCTCTGGACAGGGATGGAACAGCTCCAGGATGAGCTGGAATGGCTCTGGACAGGGCTGGGAACAGTCCCAGCTCCAGTGTGAGCTGGAATGGCTCTGGACAGGGATGGGAACAGCTCCAGGGTGAGCTGGAATGGCTCTGGACAGGGATGGGAACAGTCCCAGTGTGAGCTGGAATGGCTCTGGACAGGGATGGGAACGGCTCCAGGGTGAGCTGGAATGGCTCTGGACAGGGATGGGAACAGTCCCAGCTCCAGTGTGAGCTGGAATGGCTCTGGACAGGGATGGGAACAGCCCCAGTGTGAGCTGGAATGGCTCCATCAGGGATGGGACCAAGCCCCAGCTCCCTGCCCAGCCCTCGTGGGCTGCACAAGAGCCTCACCCCGGCCCCAGGGGCCTCAGCCCCAGCCCCAGCCCCACCCAGGGCGGTGTCACTGACCTGTAGCCCTGCAGGCAGGCACGGGACACCTTCTGCCAGGCCAGCTGGGAGGCGGGCAGCACGCCCGAGGAGCGCAGCAGCCGGGCACAGGAGGAGGCTGCAAGAGACAGGTGTGTTCTTGAGTGGCCCTTGGTGTCTGTCTGTCTGTCCCCAAGAGCTCTGGGGACACACAGGCGTGCTCCTTGAGTGGCCTTGCCTGTCTGTCAGTCCCCTGACATGTCTGTCTGTCCCCAAGGACTGTAGGAACACACAGGCGTGCTCCTTGAGTGGCCCTTGGTTGTCTGTCTGTCTGTACCCTGACATGTCTGTCTGTCCCCAAGGGCTCTGTGGGGACACACAGCTCGAGCTGTGTGTGGAACCCCTCGGGAGATGCTCCAGGAGGGGACAGACAGACAGAAGCCCCTGAGCAGACCCTCCCAAAGGGGAACAGGCAGTCTGCCTGCAGTGCCTGCATCCCCCAGAGCTCCCAGCTGGACAGATGGACAGGCCCCACTGCTCACAGCAGGCAGGGACACGGAAGGGAACAGCCACAGGAGGGATCCAGGGAGCAGGATCACTCCTGGGCAAGGGGAAAAAGCCTCAAGCCTGTGGCAGGGAAGGTTTAGGTTACAAACAAAGCCCAGCTTCTTCTCAGCAAGGGCTGTGCAGGCTGCCCAGGGCAATGGTGGAGCTCCCCTCCCGTGGGGGGCTTCAGAGCCATGGGGATGTGGCAATTGTGGGACGGGGACAGGGGTGGCCTGGCAGCGCTGGGGATGCCTGGTGCTCCCAGGGGAGTTCTGCACCCCTGGTGCTCCCAGGGCAGTTCTGCACCCCTGGTGCTCCCAGGGGAGTTCTGCACCCCCTGGTGCTCCCAGGGGAGTTCTGCACCCCCGGGTGCTCCCAGGGGAGTTCTGCACCCCTGGTGCTCCCAGGGCATTTCTGCACCCCTGGTGCTCCCAGGGCATTTCTGCACCCCTGGTGCTCCCAGGGGAGTTCTGCACCCCTGGTGCTCCCAGGGCATTTCTGCACCCCTGGTGCTCCCACAGGGCAGTTCTGCACCCCTGGTGCTCCCAGGGCATTTCTGCACCCCTGGTGCTCCCACAGGGCAGTTCTGCACCCCTGGTGCTCCCACAGGGGAGTTCTGCACCCCTGGTGCTCCAGGGCATTTCTGCACCCCTGGATTCCCCCACGGCCCCAGCGTTACCCTGGAAGGAGCCGTGTGTCCGCACGTCGTGCAGCAGGAGCCCCGCAGCCAGGAGCAGCAGCTACGAGCAGCAGCCGGGACCAGGGCAAGCCCCGGCCCTTCATCTTGCACAGCAGCTCCTGGGGGAGGACAAGGCCCTGTCACTGTCACCGCAGGCCCCTGGCACAGCAGCAGCACCCAGCCCTGGCTGCCCTGCTCATGCCTCCGGCAGGGCTTGGAGCCAGGGAGAGCTCTCAGTGATTTCCAGTGCTCAGAGCTGGCCCCCACGTGAATTGCAGTTTGTGTGGGTTATCCGAGCACGGCTCTGCTCGTGCTTCCCCATTCCCATTCATTTCTGCTGCACAATGTCTTAAGCAAGATGTCATTTTGCACGATGTGGCAGGAAGGATGCAGAAACACGTGGCCGTGTTTCCTGGACCGAGTCTATCGTTCCCAGGCAGGAAAGAAACATCTGAGGGGGGACAGAGCCATCTGCTGAGCAGCTGGGGGTGGGACAGGGGCCAGCACATCTGTCCCCAGCGTGTCCTGCGTGCGTGTCACCGCGGGGCGCTGGCCCTGCACGTGGCCACGGCAGGAGGGGCCGGCCAGAGCCCCAGGACAGAGCTGAGATCCCAGCCCGGGGCTGCTGGGCAGCGCCTGCCCCTCGTGTCCCCTCGTGTCCCCTCGTGTCCCTCACCTTGCAGGCAGTGTCACAGGCAGCCACGTCCGCGTCCCCTCCGGCCCCCCTGGCCGCCAGCTCCTCGTTTGTCACCTTGAAGGAGCGAACCGTTTCCTGCAGGGACTGCTGCACCTTGGGGACAGCAGGAGCTGGGTCAGGACCCCCCGGTCCCCACAGAGCCCCCTGGGCTGCCATGGCACCGGGAGGGCAAGTGTGGGTGCCATGGGGACACTGCCAGCTCAGAGAGCTCTCCCAGCAGCACAGGGACAATGCCAGCACAGGGACACTGTCACAGCAGCACAGGGACATTGTCACAGCAGCACAGGGACACTGCCAGCACAGGGACACTGTCACAGCAGCACAGGGACACTGTCACAGCAGCACAGGGGACACTGCCAGCACAGGGACACTGTCACAGCAGCACAGGGACACTGTCACAGCAGCACAGGGACACTGCCAGCACAGGGACACTCTCCCAGCAGCATAGGGACACTGCCAGCACGGGGACACTGTCACAGCAGCACAGGGACACTCTCCCAGCAGCACGGGGACACTGTCACAGCAGCACGGGGACACTGTCACAGCAGCACAGGGACACTGTCACAGCAGCACAGGGACACTGTCACAGCAGCACGGGGACACTGTCACAGCAGCACAGGGACACTCTCCCAGCAGCATGGGGACACTGCCAGCACAGGGACACTCTCCCAGCAGCATGGGGACACTCTCCCAGCAGCATGGGGACACTGCCAGCACAGGGACACTCTCCCAGCAGCATGGGGACACTCTCCCAGCAGCATGGGGACACTGCCAGCACAGGGACACTCTCCCAGCAGCACAGGGACACTGCCAGCACAGGGACACTCTCCCAGCCCCCCGCTGCCCCCGTCCCCTGCCCACCCCTACCTTCTTGCTGCAGCTGTCCCAGGACTCCAGGAGGTGGTTCAGCAGCAGACTGAGGGGAAGGAGAACACAGGGCTGGGTCAGGAGCCCCCAGGAGGAACTCAGGTGCCCCAGAGGCTCTGCAGGTGAGCACGGGGCCCCCAGGTGTGCACTGACCTGGACTGGGCCAGGTGTTTGGTGTAGAGCTGCCTCCAGACGCTGAAGCTCAGCGGGTCCAGGCTCAGGCACTGGCTCAGGGAGCTCAGGAGCTGGGGAGGGGGCACAGCAGTTTGTCAGGGTCACCCTCACCCCTCAGGGGCCTCAGCCAGAGCTGCAGCCCCCCTGGATGCTCTGCAAGGGCCCCCCCACCCAAACCCCTGAGGATTTGCTGACTGCTATCCCTGGGAGCAGGCAGCATGAGCCCTGCCTGCAGCAACGCTCCCCCTGCGGACAGAGTGACAAACCCTCCTCTGTCCCCTTGAAAAGGAAAAAAGCCCACAATCGGGTGAAAAGACACCTCACAGGACCCCCCACAGGAGGAGTTCACCTCAAACTTAAGGACAGCCAATTGGACAGGAGCCAAAAAAAAGTCCTGCCTGAGCAATTTACCAGAAAAAGAAGAGAACAAAGAAACCAAATGCTTTTGTGAGGTGTTTTACCAAGAGCAAAAACCTCTTACACCTGGCTCAATTTTTCTATATAAACAGCTTTGTTATTTTGTTTTCAACACTTGCATAGAAGCAATCCTGCTGATTTTATACCTTCTAAGGTAGCTGAGTGTGAAAAATGCGTATTTTATGATTAGCTTTTCGCAAATATTCAAGTGAATATTATATGTGTTATGTTAGAAAGTTATGCTGCATTAATTTTCTCAAGTAGTGTGTTAAATGTAGTTTTAGGTTATAACACAAGGTTAAAATAGAAACTATGTATGTGAGATATTTTTTAAGAAAGGAATGAGGTGCTCTCACTGAGATAGCAGCCACAGGACACCTGAATCTTTCAGAGAGAAAGAATTTATTGCTCCCTTATCAGAAGAAATGAACTTCTTCCTGCCTTGCTCAGCCCTGGAGATGTTGTTGGGGTTCAGAGGAAGCAGCTGACACTGCCCAGGCAGAATCCTGTGTGTGAATGGAATTTATGCACCATGTATGAGATGTATGAATATGCAACAGGCTGCTGCTTTTAAGGGTTAATCCTCTGTTAACAGGGGTCCTTTTTCGGGCTTATTTTGCCCAGAAAAGGTACCCAGACTGTCTGTAACTCTTTGTTCTTATTGTCTTGTATTGTCCTAAATCCTAATTGTCCAAACTTTGATTACTCTGATTATATTGCTATTTTTATAACCGTTGTATTACTATTAAATTTTGAAATTTAAAAACCAAGTGATTGGCATTTTTCACACTGAGCTATCTTAGCTGTAAAACAGATTTCCAAGTGTTTATGAGGCTGAAACAAAGAGACCTCTATTGCACCTGCCCTGCCATCCCCATGCTCCTGACAGCACTGCCACCCCTGCATCCTCCTGTCAGCACTGCCACCTGTGCATCCTGACAGCACTGCCACCCCTGCATCCATCCTGACAGCACTGCCACCTCTGCATCCTGACAGCACTGCCACCTGTGCATCCTGACAGCACTGCCACCCCTGCATCCTGACAGCACTGCCACCTGTGCATCCATCCTGACAGCACTGCCACCCCTGCATCCATCCTGACAGCACTGCCACCCCTGCATCCTGACAGCACTGCCACCTGTGCATCCTGACAGCACTGCCACCTGTGCATCCTGACAGCACTGCCACCCCTGCATCCTGACAGCACTGCCACCTGTGCATCCTGACAGCACTGCCACCCCTGCATCCTGACAGCACTGCCACCCCTGCATCCATCCTGACAGCACTGCCACCTGTGCATCCTGACAGCACTGCCACCCCTGCATCCATCCTGACAGCACTGCTACCTCTGCATCCATCCTGACAGCACTGCCACCCCTGCATCCTCCTGACAGCACTGCCACCCCTGCATCCATCCTGACAGCACTGCCACCCCTGCATCCATCCTGACAGCACTGCCACCTCTGCATCCATCCTGACAGCACTGCCACCTGTGCATCCATCCTGACAGCACTGCCACCTCTGCATCCTGACAGCACTGCCACCCCTGCATCCATCCTGACAGCACTGCCACCTCTGCATCCATCCTGACAGCACTGCCACCCCTGCATCCTGACAGCACTGCCACCCCTGCATCCTGACAGCACTGCCACCTCTGCATCCTGACAGCACTGCCACCTCTGCATCCTGACAGCACTGCCACCTCTGCATCCTGACAGCACTGCCACCTGTGCATCCATCCTGACAGCACTGCCACCTCTGCATCCATCCTGACAGCACTGCCACCTCTGCATCCATCCTGACAGCACTGCCACCTCTGCATCCTCCTGACAGCACTGCCACCCCTGCATCCTGACAGCACTGCCACCTGTGCATCCTGACAGCACTGCCACCTGTGCATCCTGACAGCACTGCCACCCCTGCATCCTGACAGCACTGCCACCTGTGCATCCTGACAGCACTGCCACCCCTGCATCCTGACAGCACTGCCACCCCTGCATCCATCCTGACAGCACTGCCACCTGTGCATCCTGACAGCACTGCCACCCCTGCATCCATCCTGACAGCACTGCTACCTCTGCATCCATCCTGACAGCACTGCCACCCCTGCATCCTCCTGACAGCACTGCCACCCCTGCATCCATCCTGACAGCACTGCCACCCCTGCATCCATCCTGACAGCACTGCCACCTCTGCATCCATCCTGACAGCACTGCCACCTGTGCATCCATCCTGACAGCACTGCCACCTCTGCATCCTGACAGCACTGCCACCCCTGCATCCATCCTGACAGCACTGCCACCTCTGCATCCATCCTGACAGCACTGCCACCCCTGCATCCTGACAGCACTGCCACCCCTGCATCCTGACAGCACTGCCACCTCTGCATCCTGACAGCACTGCCACCTCTGCATCCTGACAGCACTGCCACCTCTGCATCCTGACAGCACTGCCACCTGTGCATCCATCCTGACAGCACTGCCACCTCTGCATCCATCCTGACAGCACTGCCACCCCTGCATCCATCCTGACAGCACTGCCACCTCTGCATCCATCCTGACAGCACTGCCACCCCTGCATCCTGACAGCACTGCCACCCCCTGCATCCTGACAGCACTGCCACCTGTGCATCCTGACAGCACTGCCACCTGTGCATCCATCCTGACAGCACTGCCACCCCTGCATCCATCCTGACAGCACTGCCACCTGTGCATCCATCCTGACAGCACTGCCACCCCTGCATCCTCCTGTCAGCACTGCCACCTCTGCATCCATCCTGACAGCACTGCCACCCCTGCATCCTCCTGTCAGCACTGCCACCTCTGCATCCTCCTGTCAGCACTGCCATCCCCATCCTCCTGCCAGCACTGCCACCATCCCCTGGAGCCCTGCACCCTCCCGAGGCCGTTCCAGGCTCACCTCCTCCTTCATGGCGGGCGGGCAGGCGGGCGTGGCGCGGGACAGGAAGGAGGGGAAGTAGCTGTGCAGGGCAGCCTCGGGCCGGGCGCCCAGGGCCAGCACCTTCAGCCGCGGGTACAGGCGCCGCAGCTGCTCCTGCAGGCTGGGGACAGAGCACGGCGCTGCCGAGGGCCAGCGGGCACCAGGCTGGCACCAGGGGGGCACCAGGGGGACACCAGGGCCCGCCCTGTGCCCGGATGGAGCAGCGTACCTGGGGGACAGCGAGTTGTTGGGCATGAAGGCGAAGTCCAGGAGCGGGAAGAAGTCCTTGGGGCCGATCATGCCGAAGCCTTTGGTGAGGTTGGGGTGCATCCTGCAGAGGACAGGCCTGAGCTGCTGGGGCCTGGCACGGGCAGCGCTGGTGCAGAGCCCCCAGGACGCAGGGCTCACTCACTGACTCACTCTCTCACTCACTCACTGACTCACTCACTCACTCACTGACTCACATGAGGAGCCGGTCCAGGTAGGAGACGGCGTACGGCGACAGGGACTTGATGCCGAGCACCGGGAGCATGACCCCGAGCCACACTGCAGGGACAGGAGCGAGGCTCTGCCTGGGCTGGCCTGCACCCAGAGCACCCAGAGCAGCCAGGGCCAGGCAGGCAGGCCCCTGGGGAAGGGCCCAGGGCAGCTGTGCAGCAGAGCAGAGCAGAGGAGCAGCACGCTGCCTGTCCTTCCAGGCAGGGTGGCTCTGTCAGGACCCAGCCCTGTTCCTGACCCGGCTGGGGGAAGCTGCACCTCAGAGCCTGAGGATCCTTCCCAGCCTCTCCCCAGCCCTCAGCAGCAGGGTGGAGGGGTGCTGGCAGTGCCAGGAGGGGACCCCACACTGCTGCTGGTGGCTCTCACCTTTCAGGCCCTCGTGGAGGTCGGAGAAGCCGGCCTGCCCCAGCGCCCAGAGCACGGTCAGGCACTTGGCCGGCCGGTTCTGCTGGGAGCGCAGCACCTCCAGGTACTGTGGGAGAGAGGGCATCTGAGCTGGGCACAGTGCCACCCACAGTGCCACCCACAGTGCCACCCACCCATCCCAGCACCTCCAGGGACTGTGGGAGAGAGGGCACCTGAGCTGGGCACAGTGCCACCCACAGTGCCACCCAGCCATCCCAGCACCTCCAGGTACTGTGGGAGAGAGACACCTGAGCTGGGCACAGTGCCACCCACAGTGCCACCCACAGTGCCACCCACAGTGCCACCCAGCCATCCCAGCACCTCCAGGGACTGTGGGACAGAGACACCTGAGCTGGGCACAATGCCACCCACAGTGCCACCCATCCCATCCCAGCACCTCCAGGGACTGTGGGAGAGAGGGCACCCCAGTGGGCACAGTGCCACCCACAGTGCCACCCACCCATCCCAGCACCTCCAGGGACTGTGGGAGAGAGGGCACCCCAGTGGGCACAGTGCCACCCAGCCCAGCCCAACCACACCTGCAGCCATGGCACCGGCAGCCCCCAAACCCTGGGAGGGACCTGCAGCTCCAGGTGAGACCAGGAGCCATTCTGGGGCAACAGAGGGACCCCAAACCCAGCTCAGGGGGTGCAGGGGGAACCCAAACCCAGTTCTGGGGTGCAGGGGGACAGGGGAAACCCCAAACCCAGCTCTGGGGGTGCAGGGGGACAGAGGGAACCCCAAAGGCAGCTCTTGGGGTGCAGGGGAAGCCCCAAAAGCAGCTTTGGGGGTTCAGGGGACAGGGAGAACCCCAAACTCAGCTCTGGGGTGCAGGGGAACCCCAAAGGCAGCTCTGGGGTGCAGGGGAACCCCAAAGGCAGCTCTGGGGGTGCAGGGCTGTGGGCAGGTCACCAGAACCCACCGGGGACAGCAGTCCCTGTGCAGGGGAGGGCAGAGAGGCCCAAGGGCTGCGTGCAGTGGATGGAGGAGCAGCCCCCCAGGGTCACAGCAGCCACAAAGGTGGCCCAGGGCACTCACCTTGCCCAGGTTGGTGGTGGCAATGCGGGGCCTGTAGAGCAGCAGGGCCTGGATGCAGATCCTGTAACCGTGCAGGGACTCCCCTGGAACGGACACGGGGCAGCTCCTGCTCAGCCACGGCCTCCAGGAGGAACCCCAGAGAGGCAGGAGGAGCAGGCACTGGGGGGCACAGGGAGCTCACCTTGGGCCTTGTCCAGCTCCTGCAGCATGGTGTAGATGCAGTGGTCAAAGAAGAGCTCCAGGAAGCCGGAGGCCTTGGCCAGCAGGGAGCGGATGATGCTCCTCAGCTCCTTGCTCACCAGGCAGTACGGGTAGTCTGGGGAGGAGAGAGGGCAGAGCTCAGTGAGACCTGCTCTGCAGAGCTCCAGCACAGCTGGGGAACCAGCCCAGGGAGTGCCCCATCCTCATCCTCATCCCAGCTGGGCAGCCCTGGCCCCGTCCCCAGGGCCCCCGTGCCAGAGGCTGTGCCATTCACATTCTCTGAAAAACTTCCTGTGCTCGGGATTTTTCTCAGAGGAAAGGAAAACAATTCTGATCTCGCTTGCTTCTCCTGTGCTGTGCTCATGTGTTTGGAGATTGTTTACCCACAGGTGATTGCTTCATTGATTCTGAGTTTGGGGTTTCCCTGTCCCCCTGCACCCCCAGAAATGGGTCTGGGGTTTCCCTGTCCCCCTGCACCCCCAGAATTGGGTTTGGGGCTTCCCTGTCCCCCTGCACCCCCAGAATTGGGTTTGGGGTTTCCCTGTCCCCCTGCACCCCCAGAAATGGGTTTGGGGTTTCCCTGTCCCCCTGCACCCCCAGGGCAGGGTTTGGGGCTTCCCTGTCCCCCTGCACCCCCAGATTCTGATTCTGAATCACCCCCAGGTGATTCTGCTGTGTCTTGTTTTGACTCTTTGGCCAATCAGGGCCAAGCTGCATCGAGATTCACGAGTTTTCGTTATTATCTTTTTAGCATTTATTAAGTATCCTTCCTGTATTCTTTAGTATAGTATTCTTTAATATGATATAGTATCATAAAGTAATAAATCAGCTTTCTGAGAACATGGAGCCACATTCATCATTCCTGCCTTTGTTGGGACGTTCCCAGCAAATACAGTAAGAGGCAGCTGATCCAGCCCTAAGGGATGCTCCCCCTGGAATGCAGCTGCTGCTGTGGCATGGACAGGGCTCTGCACAGGACACTTTGTTCCCCTGCCACCCAAACTGACACTCTTGGTGTGAGTGAATGGGGCCCAGCTGAGCAGCAGGACAGGGAAATCCTGCCCCAAACCCCCAGCAGCAGGACAGGGAAATCCTGCCCCCAAACCCCCAGCAGCAGGACAGGGAAATCCTGCCCCCAAACCCCCAGCAGGACAGGGAAATCCTGCCCCCAAACCCCGCAGCAGGACAGGGAAATCCTGCCCCCAAACCCCCAGCAGCAGGACAGGGAAATCCTGCCCCCAAACCCCCAGCAGCAGGACAGGGAAATCCTGCCCCAAACCCCCAGCAGCAGGACAGGGAAATCCTGCCCCCAAACCCCCCAGCAGGACAGGGAAATCCTGCCCCAAACCCCCAGCAGGACAGGGAAATCCTGCCCCAAACCCCCAGCAGGACAGGGAAATCCTGCCCCAAACCCCCAGCAGCAGGACAGGGAAAATCCTGCCCCCAAACCCCCAGCAGGACAGGGAAATCCTGCCCCAAACCCCCAGCAGGACAGGGAAATCCTGCCCCAAACCCCCAGCAGGACAGAGAAATCCTGCCCCCAAACCCCCAGCAGCAGGACAGAGAAATCCTGCCCCCAAACCCCAGCAGCAGGAGAGGGAAATCCTGCCCCCAAACCCCCAGCAGCAGGACAGGGAAATCCTGCCCCAAACCCCCAGCAGCAGGACAGGGAAATCCTGCCCCCAAAGCCCCAGCAGCAGGACAGGGAAATCCTGCCCCCAAACCCCCAGCAGCAGGACAGAGAAATCCTGCCCCCAAACCCCCAGCAGCAGGACAGAGAAATCCTGCCCCCAAACCCCAGCAGCAGGAGAGGGAAATCCTGCCCCCAAACCCCCAGCAGCAGGAGAGGGAAATCCTGCCCCCAAACCCCCAGCAGCAGGACAGGGAAATCCTGCCCCCAAACCCCCAGCAGCAGGAGAGGGAAATCCTGCCCCAAACCGCCAGCAGCACGACAGGGAAATCCTGCCCCCAAAGCCCCAGCAGGAGAGGGAAATCCTGCCCCCAAACCCCCCAGCAGCAGGAGAGGGAAATCCTGCCCCCAAACCCCCAGCAGCAGAACAGGGAAATCCTGCCCCCAAACCCCAGCAGCAGGACAGGGAAATCCTGCCCCAAACCCCCAGCAGGAGAGGGAAATCCTGCCCCCAAAGCCCCAGCAGGACAGGGAAATCCTGCCCCCAAAGCCCCAGCAGGACAGGGAAATCCTGCCCCCAAACCCCCAGCAGGACAGGGAAATCCTGCCCCCAAACCCCCAGCAGGACAGGGAAATCCTGTCCCCAAACCCCCAGCAGGACAGGGAAATCCTGCCCCAAACCCCCCAGCAGGACAGGGAAATCCTGCCCCCAAACCCCCCAGCAGGACAGGGAAATCCTGCCCCCAAAGCCCCAGCAGCAGGACAGGGAAATCCTGCCCCCAAAGCCCCAGCAGCAGGACAGGGAAATCCTGCCCCCAAACCCCCAGCAGCAGGACAGGGAAATCCTGCCCCCAAACCCCCAGCAGCAGGACAGAGAAATCCTGCCCCCAAAGCCCCAGCAGCAGGACAGGGAAATCCTGCCCCCAAACCCCCAGCAGCAGGACAGGGAAATCCTGCCCCAAACCCCAGCAGCAGGACAGAGAAATCCTGCCCCAAACCCCCAGCAGGACAGGGAAATCCTGCCCCCAAACCCCAGCAGCAGGCAGAGTTCAGGGATCCCAGGGCAGAACGGGGCACTGGGGGCTGGATTGCACTAAGGGGAGGGGAGATTTGCTCTGGCTGTCCCTTCAAATCCCCCCTGAGCACTTCTTTCCAAATCACAGGGGAAAACTGAGACACTGTCCCATCTCCCTGCTCTGCTTTAGCTGTTAACAACGCTCCAGTTTTGTCCCAGGCAGAGACAGAGTTAACATTCTGCTGGGTAAACTGAGGGAAATTGAAAGATATCCAGTGAACAAACCATTTCAAAACTGCTTTGGAAAGCCCAACATTTCCACTGCCTAGGGTATCCAAAACTAGGATATAAATGCTTCTCTGTGCTGCAGAAAACTCTGCCCCCATTCTGACGTTATTTGTTCTCTGCAACAGTCAGATCTACCTTCCTTACAACCAAAAACTGAAAGCACTCGTGATCACAGCCAGGGTCTCACAGCTGGGGACGCCCCCAGGGGCAGCTCATGGGCAGTGTCAGTGTGTCTGTGACAAGAGAAGGCTGTCTGTCCTTGTGGGGACAGCCCAGAGCCACCAATGCTCCCAGGTTTGTTCCCAAAGGGGCAGCAGCATGGGCAGTGTCAGTGTGTCTGTGACAGAGAGGGCTTCTGTCCTCCTGGGGCCAGCCCAGAGCCACAAATGCTCCCAGGTTTGTTCCCAAAGGGGCAGCAGCATGGGCAGTGTCAGTGTGTCTGTGACAAGAGAGGGCTGTCTGTCCTTGTGGGGCCAGCCCAGAGCTACAAATGCTCCCAGGTGTGTTCCCAGGTGTGTTCCCAGGTGTGTTCCCCAGCCCCCCAGTCCCGGGGCAGCAGCATGGGCAGTGTCAGTGTCTCTGTCCTCCTGGGGCCAGCCCAGAGCCAGGAATGCTCCCAGGTGTGTTCCCCAGCCCCCAGCCCCGGGGCAGCAGCACACAGACCGTGGGGGTGCTGGCTCAGCACGGGGTCACTCCTGGGTGCCTGCAGTTTGTAGTTGAGGTACCCGGCCAGGTCCTTCACCCACACCGAGGGGTTCTCGGGGAACACGCTCCAGCTCTTCTGCAGCTCCTTCTGCAGGTCTGCCAGGTCCAGCTGCCAGGGACAGACAGACAGACAGACAGGCTCAGCCAGGGTGAACAGAACTGGACAGAAAGCACAGGGAGGAGACAGTTCACTCTGGCTCCTAAGGGGCATGGAGGGAATGCTTCCAGCTCCATCCCAGCCCTCATGGAACAGCCCAGCTGCCCGAGCTGCGGAGCATGGCCTGGGGCAGCTGGCCCTGCCCAGGGAGCCCATACCCAAACCATGGCCAGCAGAGACCTGGGCTGATCCCAGCCCTGGCTGCTCCACCCTGCCCACCCAGAGTCCCCAGCGAGGGAGGACACAGCCCTGAGCAGCCAAAGCCACCTGAGGAACAACCCACAGCACACACCAGGCAGGAGCTGCTCCCAGCCCTCCTGCACTGCTCCCCAGGCATGTCCATCCCAGCCCTGAGCAGCCAAAGCCACCTGAGGAACAACCCACAGCTCACACCAGGCAGGAGCTGCTCCCAGCCCTCCTGCACTGCTCCCCAGGCATGTCCATCCAGCCAAAGCCACCTGAGGAACAACCCACAGCTCAAACCAGGCAGGAGCTGCTCCCAGCCCTCCTGCACTGCTCCCCAGGCATGTCCATCCCAGCCCTGAGCAGCCAAAGCCACCTGAGGAACAACCCACAGCTCAAACCAGGCAGAAGCTGCTCCCAGCCCTCCTGCACTGCTCCCCAGGCACGTCCATCCCAGCCCTGAGCAGCCAAAGCCACCTGAGGAACAACCCACAGCTCAAACCAGGCAGGAGCTGCTCCCAGCCCTCCTGCACTGCTCCCCAGGCACGTCCACCCCTGCTTCTGCACCTGCATGCTCTGTGGGCTGCTCCAGCAGGGCTTGCTGTGAGGCTCAGAGCTGTGAGAGCTCCCTGTCAGTGAATTCCCCCTGCCACACTGAGCCAGGTGACCCTGGGCACCTCACCTGGTGAGAGGAACTCCACACAAACCAGCTGCTGCCACACAGGGAGTGAAACCTGTCCCAAACCCCCATCAGGGAGGGGACACAGGGACGGCTCTGGCTGCCCTGCCTCCCCAGGGAACAAGGGAATGCCACACAGTCCTGGCACTGTGGGCAAAGCTGGATGTGCAGAGCTACTGGAACCATGCAGAGAAGCCCGCCCAGAGCAGGGGATGCAGAGGGAACCCCCTGGTTTGGGAGGAGTGGAGGTCCCAGGGCACGGACAGGGGAGGAGCTGAGCCAGCCCAGGGACACATCCCCCAGCACAGCCTGCCTGGGCCAGCTCTGGAACCCTCCGTGCCCAGACACAACCAGGACAGGCAGGACAGACAGACACAGACAGGTTCTGCCAGGGCACAGCAACCGCACCAGCGACTCCCAGGGCCCCGCCAGCAGGACGGGGAGGGGGTTCAGCCACGAGGGGCTGCCCTGGGGATCCTCTCAGACACGGCAGTGATGAGGGGAACCAGAGATCCCCTTCCAGGTGCTGAAGGGGAACCAGAGATCCCCTTCCAGCCGCTCAAGGGGAACCAGAGATCCCCTTCCAGCCACATCCCACCCTCAGGGGAACCAGAGATCCCCTTCCAGCCACATCCCACCCTCAAGGGGAACCAGAGATCCCCTTCCAGGCGCTCAAGGGGAACCAGAGATCCCCTTCCAGCCACGTCCCACTGCTCAAGGGGAACCAGAGATCCCCTTCCAGCCACGTCCCACCATCAGGAGGAACCAGAGATCCCCTTCCAGCCACATCCCACCCTCAGGGGAACCAGAGATCCCCTTCCAGCCGCCCAAGGGGAACCAGAGATCCCCTTCCACTGATGTCCCCCTGCTCAAGGAGAACCAGAGATCCCCTTCCAGCCCCACCCCGCCGCTCGGGGCAGCTCCTGCCGCGGGGCATCAGCCCGCAGGTGAGGCTGGAGCTGCTCTGCACGGCTCCGGTGCCGGGAGCAGGGCCCGGTGCCCGTCCCGAGCGCACTCACGGCTTTCAGGGCTTCCTCCAGCGAGCGGCTCCGGGCCGGGCCCGTTGCAGCGTCGCTGCCCGGTGCCTTCCTGCCGCTCTTGCCGCCGTGCTGCTTCCGCTGCGGCGGCTCGGGGGCCGCGGCCGGGGGCACCTGCTCCTTGTTCTGCTTGCGCAGCGCCCGCTCGAAGCCCAGCTGGAAGATGGTGCTGGAGGTGGCGATGGGAGCTGCGGACAGGGACGCGGGACGGGGACACGGTGAGCGGGAGCGCCGCGGGCAGCTCCGGCACGGAGCCAGGGCAGCCCGTGCGGGGAGCCGGGGCCGTGCACAGACCCCGCTGCGCCCCCGGGGCTCCGCCGCCAGGCCCGGGGAGCCCGCCCGGCCTCGGCCCTCGCTCCCGGACCGCGAGAACCCCACAGCTACACCCGCCTCTCCCCGGGACCCACCGCGGACCCCCGGCCGCCCCACGCCAGGCCTCCGGTGCCCCACACAGAGCGCTGCCGGACCCACGGCACCCCCGCCCGCCACACCGGGGCCCGCGGGCGCTGACGCTCACCGGGCACGGGCAGAGCGCGACCGGCGTTGGCCTCTCCCAGGGCACGGCGGCTGCCGGCGCCGCCCGCGGGCCCCCGCCGGCCCTTGCGCACCACCTCCCAGCGGCCGGGAGCGGCGCCGGCCGGGCCCGGGCCCGGGGCCGCTCTCGCCGCCGCCATCGAGACCCGGAGCGCCACGGAAGGCGCCGGGCCGGGGCCAGGCCGCGTGCGCGCGCCGCCGCCGCCGATTGGCTGCGCCCTGGGATACGCGCCGCTCGTGCCGGCTGCCACGTCCCCGCCCCGCCTCGCCGGGAAACGTGACAGGGCAGGCACGGCCCCGCCCCCTCGAGGGGCGGGATCAGCGGGCACCGCCTCCTCTGAGACCCCGCCCACAGAGCGGCCTCGATGGCGGGAAAGAGGCGGGGCTTCAGGGGAACGACGCTGGTGACGCACATAAGTGGGCGGGGTCATGGAGGGGGTGTGTCCACGCCCCTCGCGCCACCGCCCGCTGAACCGCCCGAGCTGGCGGGGGCGGAGCCGTGCGAGCGGCGGGGGCGTGTCCATGCAGATTTGTCCCCGCCGCGCGGCATGCCGGGCCCGGGTCCGCGCCGAGCCCGCGCTGTCCTGGCGCGTCTGTCCGCGGGCTCGGCGCGGGCCGGGCCGTGCCGGGCCGTGCGGGCCGGGCCGCAGCGCGGGGCCGGGCGGGAGCGGGGCCGGGCGGGGCCGGGCGTGTGCTGGGCGGGCGTGCGGCGGGCGGGGCAGGCGGGGTCGGGGGCGGTTGGGGCATACTTACCTGGGAGGGGAGACACCATGATCAGGCAGGTGGTTTTCCCAGGGCGAGGCTCATCCCTTGCACTCCGGGTGTGCTGACCCCTGCGATTTCCCCAAATGCGGGAAACTCGACTGCATAATTTGTGGTAGTGGGGGACTGCGTTCGCGCTCTCCCCTGGTATTTGCGGTTTAAGAACAGACGATTTAGTGTGAGGTGTGTCAGAGCGTTCACTCGTTCTCTGATTCTGCCATTTCTGGCTTGTCACTGCCCGGGGTCCCGAGTGCCGATGTGTTCAGGGAGCAGCGCACGCCCCCGTCAGAGCGTCCCCGTCCCGTCCCCGCTGGGTGGCTCAGGGACAGCCGGGGGTCCTGACGCGGATCTCGCCGTGCCCTTCGCTGCCGGTGCCCGCGTTATCCCCGGCTGGAATTGGAGAGCGGCTGCCGAGGGGGGCTCTGGAATGCCGGGTCTGGGGCCGGGATGATCCCGGCCGGTCCCACCCCGACCTGCGGGCCGAGGGGAACTCCGGCGGAGAGCGGTTCCGAGCGGTTCCGAGCGGTTCCGAGCGGTTCCGAGCGGTTCCGAGCGGTCCGAGCAGGGCAGGAGGCGCAGAGATGCCGGTCCCGCTCGGTGATCACTGACCGGGTCACACCGATCGAGTCCGCGGGTGCTGCCGCGCTTCCAGCGGGGGGAACTTGTCCTTGTGAACCATGAGAGTTGCTATGAAAGGAAATTCATCGTCTTTCTTGCTGAATAGAAGAAATTGCACGCAATGTCGTGCTTTGTTGGAGCCCAGGAAATTCCTCTGGCTAACCTGGAGGACTCGAGACCCTGACAGGGGGCTCGGAGACCTTGTCACAGAGTCAAAAACACCCGTGCCTTCGATTTTAGCCCTTGGAAAAAACAATTGCCAACCTTATATGAGGATTCACAAGCCTTTACGAAAGTTTAGGTAGAATGCTAGTGAATTTATCACAGGGTGAAATGTAGAATTTTGGGGATTTAGAATGGGGGCTCAGGAGGCAAGATGGAGGAATCTGGGCATGTCCAGTCTTTCTCCTTCTTCTTCTTGGCCTCCATCTTCTGCTGTGATGGTGGCACTTTTGGATTGGTTCAGGGTACAGACAAACACTGTAACATAGGTGATAGGTATTGGGAAATTATTGTCAATAATGTACATGTAGTTTTTAGTACAAAAGACAACACCGCCTCTGGAGGTGGTCACTGTGCCTCAACCCGACCTGCCAGACAGACCTCGGCGGGTGAGAGAAACAATGTTATAGACAAGAAATAATAAACAACCTTGAGAACCAGAACAGAAGAATCCTGACTCCTTCGGCTGCCGGGCTGGGAAAAGAGACTCTCTAACACATCCCGGGGTCATCATGACCACAGAGAGCCACGAGAGCGCTTAACCGCAACAAACGAGATGGAACAACAAAGGACGCATTTAGCTGCAAATACAAAAAAATTCACCCTGAAAAGGACAAGCGGAGGAGCCAACGAGAAAAGAGGAGCTGCCAATAAAAAGGGAGCCAGAAGCCAAGGCAAGTCAGCTTCGGAGCGACCACTGGAAAAGCGGAGCTCGGTTTGATCTGCGGGTGTCAGTGCCCGAACCCGGCCGGACGGAATGTCCGCTCCCGGGCATCCGTGCCAGCGACGGGAGCGGGTGCGGGCTCTGCCCTAAAGCCGAGAGAGAGTGGGGCTGGGACAGGGAGAGAGCGATTGCGCCGAGGGCGGCCGGGAATCGACTTCACATCCTGAACAACCGCGTTAGGAGACGCGCCGTCCGCTGTCTACGATTCATTCTGTTTTTGAACCAGCAATACCAGGGGAGAGCGCGAACGCAGTCCCCCACTACCACAAATTATGCAGTCGAGTTTCCCGCATTTGGGGAAATCGCAGGGGTCAGCACACCCGGAGTGCAAGGGATGAGCCTCGCCCTGGGAAAACCACCTGCCTGATCATGGTGTCTCCCCTGCCAGGTAAGTATGCCCCAACCGCCCCCGACCCCGCCTGCCCCGCCCGCCGCACGCCCGCCCAGCACACGCCCGGCCCCGCCCGGCCCCGCTCCCGCCCGGCCCCGCGCTGCGGCCCGGCCCGCACGGCCCGGCACGGCCCGGCCCGCGCCGAGCCCGCGGACAGACGCGCCAGGACAGCGCGGGCTCGGCGCGGACCCGGGCCCGGCATGCCGCGCGGCGGGGACAAATCTGCATGGACACGCCCCCGCGGGAGCCCCGCCCCGCCCGGAGCCGCCAGAGCCGCGCAGCCGCCGCTGCCCCGGGCCGGGCTCGGGCCGGGCTCCGCTCCCGCCGCTGCCGGGGCTCGGCGCCGCCGTCTCCCGCTCGCTGCCGGAGCTCCCGGGCCCGGCGCTGCCCGGGGCCGCCGCGCCCCTCCCGGGGCCTCCGCTCCGCGCCGCCCGCTCCGCCCGGGGCTCTCTGCTCCCGCGGGCGCCACCGGCCGGGCTGCGGCGTTCGGGACGCGAAAGGTGCCGGGTTTATGGTTGGCTTTTCACAAACATAAAAATGAATGTTATACGCGTTGTGCTAGAAAGTTATGCTGTGCCCATGTTCTCAAGTAGCGCGTCAAATCCAGTTTTAGGCTGTAACACAATGTTAAAATAGAAACTATGCTATGTAAGAGACTTCTCTAAAGAAAGGAATGAGGTGCTCTCGCTGAGACAGCAGCCACAGGACACCTGAATCTTCCCGAGAAAGAGAATTTATTGCTCCATTATCGAGTTCTTCCCGCCTCGCTCAGCCCTGGAGACGCCGTCAGGATCCAGAGGAAGCAGCTGACACTGCCCAGGCAGAATCCTGTGTGTGAATGGAATTTATGCATCGTGGGCGAGGTGTATGAATGTGCAACAGGCTGTTGCTTTTAAGGGTTAATCCTCTGTTTACATGGGTCCTTTTTGCAGCTTATCTTGCCCAGGAAAGGTACCCAGACTATCTGTAACTCTTTATTCTTATTGTCTCGTATTGTCCTAAATCCAAATTGTCCAAATTATTATTACCCTAATTGTATTGCTATTTTTATAACCATTTTATTATTATTAACCTTTTACAATTTAAAACCAAGTGATTGGCGTTTTTCACAGCAGCAAACCCAGAGTTTATTTGTGAAAGCAAATATCTTTTTCCATCCATCAATCAGTGCGATCCTTCCCGCTGTTTCTTTCATCCCCAGCGCTGGTTTTCCCTCCAGCAGCAGCCCCGGGGCGGTTTGTGGAGACAAAGCCCCCGTTCCTGCGGGACCATCGGTGCTCTGGGCTCCCGGGGCTGCCCCGTCCGTCCCGATGGCTCCGCTGCTGCTGCTGCTGCTGCTGGGGGGACTGGAGGGGAAATTGGAGCTGCCAATGGCCCAAAGTGCTCAAAAGAGCCTTTCCACACTGCCAGCCCCGGGAACCCAGGAAATTCCTCTGCAGGGCTCCAGCCCTGCCCAGGGGCTCAGAGACCTTGGCACAGAGCCCCAGCCCCTGTGCCTTTGATCCAGCCCCTGGAAAAAACAATCACCAGCCTTGTGTGAGGATTACAAGCCACGGCAGTTCAGGCAGAATGATGGTGAATTTATCACAGGGTGAAAAATACATTTTGGGGTTGGTAGAATGGGGGCTCAGGGGGCAAGATGGAGGGATCTGGGCATGTCCAGCCTTTCTCCTTCTCCTTCTCCTTGGCCTCCACCTTCTGCTGTGCTGGTGGCACTTTGGGGTTGGTTTGGAGTAGAAGCTCACTGTCTAACACAGGTGATGGGGATTGGGAAGCAACTGTAAATATTGTACAGGTAGTTTTCAGTATAAAGACACAACCCTGCCCTGGGGCAGGCAGAGTGCCTGGAACTGTCCTGCTGGACAGACCCTGGCTGGGCAGGGGAAAGAATTTTATAGATAAGGAACAATGAACACCTTGAGAGCGAGAAATGCAGAGCTCTGGCTCCTCCTGCGGGCCCGGGCTGGGAACAGAGACTTTGTGGCACACCCGGGGTCCCGTGGGCAGCAGAGACCCCAGAGCAGGGCCAGGCCCCTCGGGGGGCTCTCCTTCCATCGGGGTCGCTCTGCTCTCCCCTTGGGCTCGGCTGCAGCTCAGCCTTGGGGGACTCTCGCTCCTCTCTCGCCCCAGGGTCCCCAAAGCCCAGCCAGAGCCGAGGGGCACCCAAGGGTAGGAATGTGCTCTTTGTTGGGGAGTGATTGAATCATTCCTTGTCTGCTCAGAAAGGCCAAAAGCCCAGAAGTTTCTGTCCCCAGTCTGGTAAACAGACACCTCACAGGACCTGTAAGACTTCACCTCAAACCTGAGGCTACCGAATTAGACAAAGGCTAAAAAGTCTCAATTAATTCACTAGAAAAAGGAGAGAACAAAGGAAATAATCGCTTTTGTGGGGTGTTTTAGTAGGAGCAAGAACCTCTTGCCCCTGCCTCGGTTTTTCTCTGTAAGAGCTTTGTTATTTTGCCCTTTATTAAAACTTTTCCTGTTTCCAACCCTACCCCAGAAACCATCCTGCTGGTTTTATGCCACTCGGGGTAGCTGAGCTATCTCAAGTGTAATAAATTCTCTGAGAGCTCCCAAGGCCTCGCTCAAAGAGAAACCCTGAAACTTTCCCCGGGTGAATGGGCAGAGCTGCACTTTCCACGCCTTTTCCAGGGGAATATGCAAACTGCCCAGAGTCCTTTGGAAAGTTAATTGTGGATTTACATTGGAAAAGTCAATTGTGCATTTACCTGGCACAGCAAACCCTGCCCCAGCAGTGGCAGAGGGGGCAAAGGGCCCGTGGAGAAAGCAACGGAGTCATTGTGCATTGCCAGACCCGAATTCCATGGGATGTGCGAGGGATTTCCTGCCCTGAGGGGTTTCCTGCCCTGAGGGGTTTCCTGCCCTGAGGGGTTTCCTCCCACTGCAGCAACAACAACAGCCTTTAACTCCAAGGTCCCTCAGCCAGTGACTACAGAACAGGATATTCCACTGTCCACAGAAACTCCACGGCTCCAGCTCAGGAGCTGTCCCTGCTCAGGGCTCTCCTTCTGCCCCTGTGCTGCCCTGGCACAGCTTTGTTCATTTCCGTCTCCCTGGCACAGCTTTGTTCATTTCTTGTGGCTCTTCTCCTTGCCTTGCGCTCCCTTCCGTGGCTGCGGGGACCCCCTGGGCAATCCCCACCCTCTGTGCCCCCCGTGTCCTTCGCGGAGTTTCCATCCCAGAGCTGGCACCGAGTGCGAGCGGCGCCGAGTGAGGCAGCGCCGCGCCTGCTTCCCGTGCCGGGACTGGGTCCGTTCAGGGACTGGATCCGTTCAGGGACTGGATCCGTTCGGAATTCGGTTCCGATCGGGATCCGGTTCCGTTCGGGGCCCGGGTTGGTTCCGGCTCCGGTTCCGTTCGGGAGGATCCGAACGCGTCCGGGCCGGGCGGGGGGCGCTCCGCCGCGCCGCCAGGGGGCGCTAACAAGAGAGCGAGACACGAGGCGGGGTTTTCGGAGGGGGCGTGGTCATGCAAATCACCGTCGGGCAGGCGGGGCCGTGCAGTTGTGAGCTGTGGGCGTGTCCATGCAGATTTGTCCCCGCCGCGCGGCATGCCGGGCCCGGTTCCGCGCCGAGCCCGCGCTGTCCTGGCGCGTCTGTCCGCGGGCTCGGCGCGGGCCGGGCCGTGCCGGGCCGTGCGGGCCGGGCCGCAGCGCGGGGCCGGGCGGGAGCGGGGCCGGGCGGGGCCGGGCGTGTGCTGGGCGGGCGTGCGGCGGGCGGGGCAGGCGGGGTCGGGGGCGGTTGGGGCATACTTACCTGGCAGGGGAGACACCATGATCAGGCAGGTGGTTTTCCCAGGGCGAGGCTCATCCCTTGCACTCCGGGTGTGCTGACCCCTGCGATTTCCCCAAATGCGGGAAACTCGACTGCATAATTTGTGGTAGTGGGGGACTGCGTTCGCGCTCTCCCCTGGTTTTACGGGTCAAAAATAGAATTTACCAATTTCCTACAGATACCTCTGTGTTCCTGCAGATCCTTAGTCCGTCCTGGCTCTGCTCCTTCCAAGATCCCTTCCTGCTCCACTGAAATCCCCCCCGGTGCAGACCCCGCCCGGGGCGAGGCAGGCGGTGCCCCGGTCGGTCCGCCCACATTAACCTCTATAAAAATCGCCCATCCCGTGTCCCATCCCGGCCCTCCTCACACGCTGTGCTCGCGGAGCCTCCCCCGGGCACGCTCCCGCTTCCCACGGTCCTGCCGCGGGTCTGGCGGCGCAGAGGAACCCCCGGGGCAGGCAGCGAGGGCAGGACCCCGCAGCGACCCGCAGCACGCAGTGTTACCACACGAGTTTATTTAAATAAAACCGAACACAGATGCAGCGTTGCGACCGGAGTGATGGACCAGACAAGCGATGCGACAGGGACATGGCGGCCGGGGCGGGCGGGCGCTGCGAGCCCTGGCGGTGACCCAGCCCGGCCCCCGGGGGCCGCCGGCGAGAGGAGAGGCCCCGCTGCCGTTCCGAGCCGTGCCGAGCACGGCCCCCTCTCCGGGACCCCCGCGGCTGCCACGGCCGCGCTGGGCTGGGCTCTCCTTTCCACCTTCCCAGGAAGCCGAACCCACTTCTCTCTCCTCCGCTCCGTGGCCTCCCTCCCGCTCCAGCAGGCCGGCACTCGCTCTGCCACGGGGGTCCCGGGGCCCTGAGGCTCCCAGCGAGGTGAGCAGCCCCCAGGCCCGGGCCTCCCTCCTCACTCTCAGCGGGGCGGACGCGGCGCTCGCTCACACCGGGGGGACAACAGAAATAAATACGGGGAGGGGGTGGCGCGGGCAGGCCCCGGCGCGGGGCCAGAGCCCGTCCCCAGCCCCAGCCCCGGCGCAGCCGCTCCTCGCCCGGGGCTGGCGGCTGCTGGCGGAGATGGCGCTTCCCCAGCCCGGAGCTGCCCGTGGCTGTGACTGGCGGGGCGCGGAGCTCGATGTCGTGGTGGGGGCGGCGCGGGGGGCGCAGGGGGCGCGGGCCGGGGCTAGTACTCGTCCTGCTCCTCTGGCGGCTGCTCCTCCAGCTCGTCGTCCTCCGGTGGGGCAAAGCCCTCCTGGGGAAAACACGGGGGGCACGGGTGGGCACACCGACCTCCACCCGGCTCGGCAAAGCCCCTCCTGCACCCCACCGAGTGAGCAAAGCTGAGACAGCTCGGGGACAAGGGAGTCCCTCCCTGGCCAGGGAATTCCCGGGAGCAGGACAGGGACGTGGGCTCCAGCCCGGCCCTCACCTCCGTGGCATAGAGCACGCTGACGATGCCGGTGATGATGGGGCTGTTCTCGTTCTCGTGCTCCTGGCAGATGAGCTCGATGTCCCGCAGTTTGCTGAAGTAGAAATCACGCTCCTTCTCCAGCCCGTCCACTGTCAGCTTCAGGTCCATCAGCTGTGCGACAGGGAAAGGGTCAAAACCTTCATCCCCATTCCCACGGTGCCCCCCAGTGCCCCCCAGCAGGGACCCCTCCCCTCCCTGCCTGTAGCAGACCCCATGGAGCCGGCCAGAGCTCCATGGAGGGCTGAGACTTAACAGCAGCAACTGCTGAGTCATGATGAGCCAGCAAAATAAGCTCCTGTCCTCTGCCCCTTGCCCCACAGCTTATCTCTGTAACCCCACAGGCCACTTTGCCCTGACCCTTACCATTGGACAAGTTTGGATCCCCTATACCCGATAAAAAGGGGCTGGTTTAGCCCATTTGGCAGAAGAAGAGCTGCCGCTGGAACCCTTCACAGACCCCTCAACAAAACCATCGCTGTGGAACCACCAGGGCGCTCCTTCTCCTCTCTCTGCCCCAGCCAAGGGCGCCCTAGCGAGCCAGCTCGAGCTGAAATCCTGGGAGAGCTGAGAATGGCCAAAGAGCTGAAATCCCTGAGCTTGCTGGGGGTGCGAGCTGGCTGGGTGTTGGGGCTCTGTCTCCCAGAGGGACTGAGCTGTCCGGGCAGCCCTGCATCGCTCGGGGCTAGGCCTGGGATCCGGCTCCTTTGGCCCACCTGCTGGTTGAGCTCCAGGATCTGCGCGTCGGCCTCGGTGCCGCCGTTGCGGGCGGCGGGCGAGTTTTTCCGTAGGATGCCGCTGGGCACGCCGCCGAGCCGGGCGGGGTTCGGGCTGTTCTTGGGGCCCGTGGGCGAGGTCCTCTGGGGCACTTGACAGCACACGGGGACCCACGGGTTAATGCTGGCTGGGGGGGCTGCCACAGGGACACCCCCCGTGCATTGAGTGGGGGCGGCAGCGAGGGCAGGCAGAGCCCCTGCGCAGAGCCACGGTGCCAGGCTCGCCCGCCTTCAGCCTCCCCCCTGCCTCAGTTTCCCCCGGGAAATGTCAGCCCCAGCCCTCGACAGCCCCCACTGGGCCAGCACAGGGAGCCCCCAGTGCCCACGGGAGCTGCATGGCATGGGGGGGTGGCAGCCAGGCTGGGGCTGGGGTGACAAAGCAGCCCAGGCCGGGCTGAGCAGGCAGGTGGAGCAGCCAGGATCCCTGTGCTTTGCAGTCTGGGTGTCCTGCAGCCCCCCACGGCAGGCAGGGCAGGGCAGGGCAGGGCAGGCAGCAGAGCAGGGCACAGGCAGGGGCAGGGGGACGCCTGGCCGTGACCAGGGGTGCAGAGGGCAGGGGACAGCGCTCGCTGGGGGACAGCCCCGGACATTACCTGCAGTGCCAATGGGTTTCTTGGGTTTGTTGTAGATGTGATCACCTGGGTTAGGGGGGGGCGCCACGTCCTGGCCCTGCCGCGCCAGCAGCGGGTTGTACTCCTTCCCGTCGTAGTTGGCGTCAAAGAACTTCTTGAACCACTGGATGAACTCAAAATTGTCCTGGAACTTGCCCTTCACCAGCCGCTCCACGGCGATGATCTGGGGGCACACGGGGGCTCAGCAGGGACACGGACACACGAGTGCCAGCCTCCCACAGGGTGACAGCCCCTGCTGACCCCGTGCACCTACTTTGTCCACTCCCATCTTCTTGAAGGCGGCCTGCAGCACCTTGAAGTTGTGGATGTACTCGTGCTCCAGCTTGGCCTGGAACTTCACCTTGCGCAGGTGCACGCAGCCGGGGAACAGCATGTCCATGAACTGGCAATAGGCAGCCCCTGCGCCGGGCCCAGCCACGGTCACGGGGGGCTGGGGGCACCCTGGCGGCGCCCCCCGTGTCCCCCACAAGCCCACCTGAGCAGAGCTGCTCGATCTTGGTGTAGTTGAGCTGCAGGGAGTCGTTGACCCAGGCCAGCATGTCATGGCGGCTCAGGTTCTCGCTGGTCACCGACGTGGAGTACACATTGACGGCCATGCCCCAGCTGCCAAGAGATGGCGGTCACCCTGGCAGCCCGGGCACCCCAACCCTGCTCCAGGGGCACTGGGACCCGTGTGCCCATCCCAACTGTGCTCCAGCACCAGGGGCACTGGGATCTGGGGTGCCCATCCCACCTGTGCTCCAACACCAGGGGCACTGGGACCCGTGTGCCCATCCCAACTGTGCTCCAGCACCAGGGGCACTGGGATCTGGGGCATCCATCCCAACTGTGCTCCAACACCAGGGGCACTGGGATCTGGGGTGCCCATCCCACCCAGACTCCAACACCAGGGGCACTGGGATCTGGGGCATCCATCCCACCTGTGCTCCAACACCAGGGGCACTGGGATCTGGGGCATCCATCCCACCCAGACTCCAACACCAGGGGCACTGGGATCTGGGGTGCCCATCCCACCTGTGCTCCAACACCAGGGGCACTGGGATCTGGGGTGCCCATCCCACCCAGACTCCAACACCAGGGGCACTGGGATCTGGGGTGCCCATCCCACCTGTGCTCCAACACCAGGGGCACTGGGATCTGGGGTGCCCATCCCACCTGTGCTCCAACACCAGGGGCACTGGGATCTGGGGCACCCATCCCACCTGTGCTCCAACACCAGGGGCACTGGGATCTGGGGCACCCATCCCACCTGTGCTCCAACACCAGGGGCACTGGGATCTGGGGCATCCATCCCAACTGTGCTCCAGCACCAGGGGCACTGGGATCTGGGGCATCCATCCCAACTGTGCTCCAACACCAGGGGCACTGGGATCTGGGGCATCCATCCCAACTGTGCTCCAACACCAGGGGCACTGGGATCTGGGGCATCCATCCCACCTGTGCTCCAACACCAGGGGCACTGGGATCTGGGGTGCCCATCCCAACTGTGCTCCAACACCAGGGGCACTGGGATCTGGGGTGCCCATCCCAACTGTGCTCCAGCACCAGGGGCACTGGGATCTGGGGCACCCATCCCACCCAGACTCCAACACCAGGGGCACTGGGATCTGGGGCACCCATCCCAACTGTGCTCCAACACCAGGGGCACTGGGATCTGGGGCATCCATCCCACCTGTGCTCCAACACCAGGGGCACTGGGATCTGGGGTGCCCATCCCACCCAGACTCCAACACCAGGGGCACTGGGATCTGGGGCACCCATCCCACCTGTGCTCCAACACCAGGGGCACTGGGACCCGTGTGCCCATCCCACCTGTGCTCCAACACTGGGGGCACTGGGACCCGGGGTGCCCATCCCACCCAGACTCCAACACCAGGGGCACTGGGATCCGGGGTGCCCATCCCACCCAGACTCCAACACCAGGGGCACTGGGATCTGGGGTGCCCATCCGACCCAGACTCCAACACCAGGGGCACTGGGATCTGGGGTGCCCATCCCACCCGGACTCCAACACCAGGGGCACTGGGATCTGGGGCATCCATCCCAACTGTGCTCCAACACAGGGGGCAGGGGCGCAGGACACGGGCACTGCCCAGGGGATGCCAGCCCTGCCCGGGGGATGCCAGCCCTGCCCAGGGCACTGCCCCTGCGCCCGGGGGCTGCTGCCCTGGGTGAGCCCAGGGCTCCTGGGGGCTGCTGCCCATATAAGCAGCTTAGGGCCCCCCTCTCCGGCCCCCGGTGCTGCCTAATCTGCCGGGGCCGGGCTCGGCCTCGGGGTCCATTAGAGTCCGGCTTAGAGGGGCAACATCTGCCGGCAGGCGGCCTCGCCCAGATGGCCGGGGGCTGCAGGAGGCCGGGGCTGCGGGCGGGACCCCCCGGCCGCGGTGCCAGCCCGGCGGGGCTCGGGGAGCCGCAGCAGAGCGGGGGGCGCCGAGCCGCGCTCCCGCTGCCCCGCACAAAGGCTCCGGTGCAGCCCCCGCGGAGCGGCCCCTTCCCGGCAGCGGGGGTCGGTCCCGGTGTCCCCCCCGCCCGGCAGCGGCGGCAGCGGCGCCGTTAATCCGCTTCCCTCCGGCCAGGGGGGCCGCGGGCCGGGCCAGCTGCCAGGCGGGGGCAGGGGGGGTGCAGCCCCCAGACCCCCCTCCGGCGCCGCATCCCGGCAATGAGGGGGCAGCGGCAGCGGCAGCAGCGCACATCTGCGCCCGGGGCCGCGGCGCTGGGGCTGCGGGGCGCTGTCCCCCGAGGCGCTGCCGCCCCCGGGCCCGTGTGGGGGCGGAGGGTCCCGGTGGCCGCGGTGCCCCCGTGTCGGTGCAGCCCCGCGGTGACTCAGCACCGGCGATGCCGCAGCCGCTCGAACCCCCCGGCGGCCGAGCCCGCCCGGGACCCCCGTCCCAGCCCGCCGCGTTACCGCACGCACCCGCGGGGGGGTCGCCGGTATTTTTAGCCGCCGCCGCAGCAGCTGGAACCGGGGCCCCCGCCGCCCCCGCACGGCGAGGTGCGCACCGGCCCGCTCCCGGTACCGGCCGGAGCCGCGGTGCCCGTTCGGCGGCGGCGGGGCGCGGGCGGGGGTCCCCCGGGGCCGTCCCCATCGCGCCCCCCTCCCCTGGCTCCGGCGGCGGAGCTGAGTCATGCGCGGCGCTGAGCCAGAGCCACGCGCACTGCGGTGCCGCGGTGCCGGTACCGGGGCTGCGGCGGGGGCGGCGGCGGGGCAGGGGCCGCCTGCCCGCACGGCGAGGAGCGGCCGACACCCCCCGCCACGGCCGGCCCTTCCCCAGTAACGGGGCAGCCGCCCCAGCATCACCCGGGCCGGGCGGGGGATGCCCGCGGGACCGGCGCGGCCGCCGGGGCTCTGCGGCATCCCCGCGCTGCGGAACGGGGCAGCGACCCCCGGGCTCCCGCCGCGAGGAACCGGGGCTGTCACCGCGCCAGCCGCACCGCGAGGCCCGCACACGGCGGCGCACGTGAGAGCGCGGGGGCGAACCCCGGCACGGGGGGAGCGCCCACCGAGCACCGTGACACGGGGGGAGCGCCGTGATCCCCACCGAGCACCGTGACACGGGGGGAGCGCCCCGATCCCCACCGAGCACCGTGACACGGGGGGAGCACCCCGATCCCCACCGAGCACCGTGACACGGGGGGAGCGCCGTGATCCCCACCGAGCACCGTGACACGGGGGGAGCACCGTGACCCCGCCAGGCACCGGCGCGTCCCGAGGGCGGAGCGGGGCCGCCGCCCGGTGCCACCCGGCCCGTCCCGAGCCTCCCGAACGCGTTCCGAGCCCGCCCCGGTGCGGTGACCGGGCAGCCGGTGCCCGCGGCCGGTGAGGGACGCGCGCAGGGCCGGGAGCCTCCGGCGCGGCCGGTTTGCCGCCGGCTCTCGCCAAACAAACCGAACGAGAAACAAGAGCGGAGGCCGGGTTCGCGGGGGCCGGGAGGAGAGGGGTCGGTGCTGCCGGGGCCCGGCCGGCGGGGACGCTTACCGCTGCATTTCAACTCTCCGGCCCGCAGCTGCCGATCACGGCCCCGAAGCCCCGGGCTGCGTCCGTGCCCGTCCCGCGGCGCTGCCGGGGCGCGCGCAGAGTCCGTCCGGGCCCGGTCCCACGGCGCGGCCCCCGCGGCCGCTCTGCCCAAACAAACGGGAGCAGAGTGAGCCCGAGGGCGGCACCGGCGGCGGGCACCGGGAGCCGAGCGGCACCGCGGCCGTGCCGGTGCGGACTGGGCTGCCGCGACCGGCGGCTGCTATTTTGGGAGCCGTCCCGGTGGCTTCTCAAGTGACAAACGCGCCGGGGGGGTGGCAGACGGCGCGGCGGGGGCCGAGCGCCGCGCGGGGCTGGCGGCGGGCACGGGGGCCCCTCGGGAGCCCCCCCGCGAGCCCCCCGGAGCCGCTTCCCCCCGCCCCGAGCGGAGCATCCCCGCGCTCCGGTGGGACCGGGGACCGGCGGCGCCCAGCTCCGCTCCGGCTCCGCGCCCGGCTCCGTACCGGCTGCGGCCCCGGCACCTTTCCCCGGTTCCCGGCGAGGCACGGCGGCCGTTCGGGCCCCGGGAGCTGCCTGGCGGCGATGCCCGCCCGCCCCGATCCCCCCGCCGCGCTCGGCTCCCGCTAACCTAAATAACTCGGTACGGCGGCGGGAGCATGTGCAGAGCGCGGCCCTCCCCCCTCCTGAAATATTAATGCCGCGGATGAGCCGAGCCGAGCCGTGCCGGGCCGAGCCGAGCCGAGCTGAGCCGAGCCGTGCCGAGCCGGGCCGTGCTGAGCTGAGCCGAGCCGAGCCGAGCCGAGCCGGGCCGGGCTGAGCCGGGCCGGGCCGAGCCGAGCCGAGCCGTGCCGTGCCGTGCCGGGCCGAGCCGAGCCGAGCCAAGCCGAGCCGTGCCGGGCCGAGCCGAGCCGAGCCGAGCCGTGCCGGGCCGAGCCGAGCCGAGCCAAGCCGAGCCGTGCCGGGCCGAGCCGGGCCGGGCCGAGCCGAGCCGTGCCGTGCTGAGCCGGGCCGAGCCGTGCTGGGCCGAGCCGAGCCGAGCCGGGCTGAGCCGTGCCAAGCCGGGCCGGGCCGAGCTGAACCGAGCCGAGCCGGGCCGAGCCGAGCCGAAAGCCGGCTGGGCGAGGGACACGCTGGCATCCCCGGCCGGGACAGCGCGCCCGGGACTGTCCCCAAAGTGTCCCCAAAGGCGCGACGGGAGGCACCGTGCGCGCCCAGGACATCCCCGGGAGCCCGCGGGGTCTCACGGACCGGGGCTGCGGGACGATCCCGGCGGGAGATGGGTCTGGGCGTCCCGGGAGCGGCGGGGGAGCGCAGAGAAGGGCCCGGGCCCGTCCCGACGGGCGCGCGTCCCTGACGGCGTCACCTCACCGGGGACACCGCCGCACCGGGGCCGTGCCGCCATGAGCGCGAGGACCGGGAGCGCGTCACGCCCGGTGTGTCACGCTCGGTGTGTCACGCTCGGTGTGTCACGGTGACAGCCACCGGCCGCTCCGGACCGCCACGGCGGCATCGCCCGCGGGACGCGGCCGGCGGCACCGGCAGCTCCCGAGCGGCGGCGGCCCGCGTCCCGCAGGTCTCCGGGTGATGCCCGGTACCGGCAGCGATGCCCGGTGCTGCGCGGGGCCGGAGCCGAGACTGCAGCTCCCGGCGCGCCCTACCGGTGCCGTGCCGTGCCGTGCCGTGCCGTGCCGTGCCCGCGGGAGCCGCGGCCGGGACGCAGGCGCGGCGGCCGCTGAGTCAGGCCGGGCCCGGCCGCCACCGGCCCCGCGGGACCGCTCGGCCCCGCCGCTCGGCCCGGACCCGTTCGCGGCCCGGCTCCAACCGCTCCATCCCCGGCGTTACCGCACGAACCGGCCCCCCTCACCTCGGCACGCTCCACGGCCCCTCGCCCCTCTGGCCTCGCTCCTCCAGCCCCGTTCCCGGCCCGGCCTCGCCGCTCCATCCCCAAGGCCCCGCCGCGGCCCCCCCGGCCGGTGCTGCCGGGCGGCGGCGGCCGGTGCGGGGATGCGGCGGACGGCAGCGGCGCGCCCCCTCCCCTCCTCGCCCCCGGCCGGCCCCGCCGCACTCACCGCTCGGCCGCGGCCGCCGCCGCTCCGCTGCCCCCGCTCCGCCGCTCCGGGACCGGGACAGGGACCGGGCCGGAACCGCACGGACCGATCGCGCCTGCGCCGCCCCCCCCGCGGGCGGTGCCAACGGCTCCGCCCCGCCCCCGCTGCCATGGCAACGGGCATGACCACGCCCCCTTCGCGCGTTGAAATGGCTTGGCCACGCCCCATTTGACATCGCAACGGGCCTGGCCACGCCCCTCTGCGCTGTCATGGCAACGCGCATGGCCACGCCCCCTCCGCCATGACAACAGACATGGCCGCGCCCTTGTCGCCATGGCAACGGGCCCGACCGGCGCCCCCTGGTGGCGGGAGGCGGCTCCTGCACCCCCAGGGCCCGCGGGGACCCCCGACACCCCCAGACCCCCCGAAACACCCCCAGACCCCCCTAAACGCCCTATAAACAACCCCCAAACACCTCCAGACCCCCCAAACACCCCCAGATCCTCCGAACCCCCCCCGAACGACCCCAGATCCCCCAAACCCTCCCAGCCCCCCCCCAAACACCCCCAGACCCCCCTAAACGCCCCATAAACCCCCCCAAACACCCCCAGACCCCTCCCCTGAACACCCCCAGAGCCCTCGGGGACCCTCGGGACCGTTCTGTGACCCTTCAAGACCTTTCCTGGGCCCCCACCCAGAGCCCCCTCAGGACCCCTCCAAGACCCCCGAGATTCCCTCGAGGGAGACCCTGGGACCGGTGGGACCCCCTGTGACACATCCAGAGCCCCCAGACCCCGCCCCAGCCCCCCCCACCCCCTGCACCCCCCGTGTTTGTGCCCCTGACTCGGGGCCAGCGCTGTGACCCCCCCCTTGTCTCCCCCCATGTCCCCATGGGTGTCCCCCTGTGCCCACACGTGTCCCCAAACCTTCACGCATGTCCCATGGCCCCTTGTGGTCCATCTCCAGGCCTGTCCCCACACGTGTCCCCCCTGTGTCCCCATGACCCCCTCGGTGTCTCTGTGTCCCCCATGTCCCTTCAGTGTCCCCCCCCATGTCCCTGTCCCCCCCATGTCCCCTTGGTGTCCTCATGTCTCCCCCATGTCCCCGTGTCCCCCCATGTCAGGGCTTGGTGTCCCTCTGTCTACCCCCTGTGTCTCTGTGTCCCCCCATGTCCCTGTGTCCCTCCCGTGTTCTCCCATGTCCCCATGACACCCTCCGTGTCCCTCTGTCTGCCCCCACGTCCCCGTGTCCCCCCATGTCCCTGTCCCCCCCGTATCCCCTCGGTGTCCCTCTGCCTCCCCCGTGTCCCCATGTCCGGTCCCTTCCTGTCCCCAGTGCAGAGCGGGGGTCCCTCACCCCCAGGGCTGTGTCCGTGGGGTCCCCGTGTCCCCCCCGTGTCCCCAGAGGCGCAGGCGGGCTGTGAACGGTCTTTAATGAGCACACAACGGTTCCTACATCGGCCGTGTGGCACCGCGGGGACACGGGACCCCCCCGGGGCCACCGCCCCGAACACCTACAGGGACCTACGGGGGCACAGGGGACACGGGGGGACACCCCCGCAGGGACCCGGGGGGACAGGGGACACGGGGGGCAGGGGCTGTGACACCCCCGCAGGGACAGGGACCCGGGGGCACAGGGGACACGGGGGCAGGGGCTGTGACACCCCCGCAGGGACAGGGACCCGGGGGCACAGGGGACACGGCGGTGGGGGGGGGAGGTAACCTGGGACATGCGACCTCGCCTGGCACTGAGGGGTGACCCGGGAGGGGACACGGGAGGTGACCTGGATGGAGGAGTGACCCGGGAGGTGACACGGGAGGTGACCTGGATGGAGGAGTGACCTGGGGGGGACACGGGAGGTGACCTGGATGGAGGAGTGACCTGGGGGGGACACGGGAGGTGACCTGGCACTGAGGGGTGACCCGGGAGGGGACACGGGAGGTGACCTGGATGGAGGAGTGACCTGGGGGGAACACGGGAGGTGACCTGGCAGGGAGTGACCTGGGGGGGACACGGGAGGTGACCTGGATGGAGGAGTGACCCGGGAGGGGACCTGGGCGGGGATGGGGGCAGGGACAGAGCTTTGGGGGGGCAGAAATGGGGCTCAGGGACGGGGCTCAGGGAGGGGGGCTGAAGTCAGGGGTCAGGGATGGAGATGGGGGTTCAGGGACAGAGATTTGGGGTCTGGAGGGGGCAGAAATGGGGGTGCAGATGGAGGTCAGGGAGGGGGGCTGGTGACGGGGGTCAGGGATGGGGGACAGAGATGGGAATGGGACTGGGATGGGGTCAGGATGGAGATGGGGGTCAGGGATGGGAACGGGGGGCTGGGGATGGAGATGGGGGATGGAGATGGGGGTCAGGGATGGGAACGGGGGGCTGGGGATGGAGATGGGGATGGAGATGGGGGTCAGGGATGGAGATGGGGGTCAGGGATGGGAACGGGGGGCTGGGGAGATGGGATGGGGGTCAGGGATGGGAATGGGGGTCAGGGATGGGAACGGGGGGCTGGGGATGGAGATGGGGGTCAGGGATGGGAATGGAGGGCTGGGGTGGGGATGGGGACGGAGATGGGGGTCAGGGATGGGAATGGGGGGCTGGGGAGATGGGATGGGGGTCAGGGATGGGAATGGGGCGCTGGGGTCGGGATGGGGTCGGGATGCAGATGGAGTTCAGGGATGGGGGACGGAGAGGTGGGCACGGAGGGGGCAGGAACGGGATCAGGACGGGGCTCTGGCTCGGGGCTGGGCTCCGGGGCGGGGGCAGGAAGGGGGGGTCCCTGCGTCTCCCCTACGCTAGTGACACAAACCACTTCAGAGTATTTCCACGTGATGCACAAACAAGTCAAAAATTCACTGATCCAAATCCAACGTGCAAACAGAAAAGGGCCGGGGGGGGCACCCAGTGCCCCCGGCCCTCGGCGGCCCCCGCGCACGGCCCCGCCCCGGCACGGCCCCGCCGGCGGCGGCAGCGGCAGCGCGGGGCCCGCGGCCGGGCAGCCCCGCCGCACCGGAGCCGGGCCCGGGGGCGCTCACTCGGGGGACACGGCCCCGCCTCTACCAGATGCCGCTCGACCGGCCCCCGGGGGGAGCGAGAATCCGGGCCGAGGCTCGTTTTGGAACGTGGTCATCGATCTGAGAACCTGCCGGACACACGGACGGTCGGGCAGGGGCCGCCGGGGGGGGGTGGGCACAGAGCCGGGACCCCCGGTGCCCCGGAATGGGGGGTGTGGGACCCCCGGAATGGGGGGTGTGGGACCCCCGGAATGGGGGAGTGTGGGACCCCCGGCACCCCGGAATGGGGGGTGTGGGACCCCCGGAATGGGGGGGTGTGGGACCCCCGGAATGGGGGGGGGTGTGTGAGCCCCGGCACCCCGGAATGGGGGGGTGTGGGACCCCCGGTACCCCGGAATGGGGGGGTGTGGGACCCCCGGAATGGGGGGTGTGGGACCCCCGGAATGGGGGGCTGTGGGACCCCCGGCACCGCGGCTGTACTGCTCGTGGGACTGACCAGCACTGCCCAGAGCTGATCAATATTGACCGATACTGACCAATACTGACCAATATTGACCAATACTGACCAATACTGACCAGCACTGACCAGCACTGACCAGCACTGACCAGTGCTGACCAGTGCTGACCAGAATTCACCAGCACTGACCGGCACTGACCAGAACTGACCACAAGTGACCGGCACTGACCAGAACTGACCAGCGCTGGCATTCGGGACCCCCCCGTGCCCGAGGGCCAGAGCCGCCGGTGCCAGCGGGGAGGGGGCTTCCCGGGGGCCCCGTCCTTCCCACACAGCCCCGGTGCTCCCCAGGCTGGCACAGCCCCGGTGCCCCCCCTCCTGGCACAGCCCCGGTGCCTCCAGGCTGGCACAGCCCCGGTGCCCCCCAGGCTGGCACAGCCCCGGTGTCTCCCAGGCTGGCACAGCCCCGGTGCCCCCCCGCCTGGCACAGCCCCGGTGCTCCCCGCCTGGCACAGCCCCGGTGCCCCCCGCTTGGCACAGCCCCGGTGCTCCCCAAGCTGGCACAGCCCCGGTGCTCCCAGACTGGCACAGCCCCGGTGCTCCCCAAGCTGGCACAGCCCCCGGTGCCCCCCAGGCTGGCACAGCCCCGGTGCTCCCCAAGCTGGCACAGCCCCCGGTGCCCCCCCGCCTGGCACAGCCCCGGTGCTCCCCGCCTGGCACAGCCCCGGTGCCCCCCAGGCTGGCACAGCCCCGGTGCCCCCCCAGCGCAGCCACACGACGCACCGTGCCCCGAGGGGGGCGCGGGCCGGGGGCACCTCCCTGCTCTGCCACGGCCCCTGCCCGGGGAGGGGGCTGGGGATGTTGGGGACCCTGGGAGCGCCCGCAGGGGACGGGGACAGCCCGGAGGAGGAGGGGGTGACAGGACAGCCCTGGGGAGGGACGGCGGGACACCTGCGGGGGCACTGGGGACACGCGGGGGGTGACAATGGGGACACCTGCGGGGGCAATGGGGACACCCGGGGGGTGACGGGGGGCACTGGGGACACCCGGGGGGTGACAATGGGGACACCCGGGGGGTGACAATGGGGACACCCGGGGGGTGACGGGGGGCAATGGGGACACCCGGGGGGTGACAATGGGGACACGCGGGGGGTGACGGGGGGGCAATGGGGACACCCGGGGGGTGACAATGGGGACACTCGGGGGGTGACAATGGGGACACCCGGGGGGTGACAATGGGGACACTCGGAGGGTGACAAGGGGCACTGGGGACACCCGGGGGGTGACAAGTGGCACTGGGGACACCCGGGGGGTGACAATGGGGACACCCGGGGGGTGACAATGGGGACACCCGGGGGGTGACAATGGGGACACCCGGGGGGTGACGGGGGGCAATGGGGACACTCGGGGGGTGACAATGGGCAATAGGGACACCCGGGGGGTGACAATGGGGACACCCGGGGGGTGACAATGGGGACAGCCCGGGGGGTGACAATGGGGACACCCGGGGGGTGACAATGGGGACACCCGGGGGGTGACGGGGGGCAATGGGGACACCCGGGGGGTGACAATGGGGACACCCGGGGGGTGACAATGGGGACACCCGGGGGGTGACAATGGGGACACCCGGAGGGTGACAAGGGGCACTGGGGACACCCGGGGGGTGACAATGGGGACACCCGGGGGGTGACAGGCGCTGGCGGCAGGGGCACGGCCGGGGCTGCGGCCGCTCTTACCGGACAGGCTGAAGCTGGACTCGTGCAGGTCCCTCATGCCCCCGTGCCGCGTGGCCGGCCGGGTGGGCGTATCGGCCAGCGGCGTCCCCGTCTCTTTTTTGCCGGCGTGCACGACCACGGCCACGTCCCCCAGGTACGGGGTGCGGTCCACGGCCCGCAGCTTCAGGTTCTGCCGGGAGCGAGAGAGAGAGCGGAGAGAGAGAGCGGAGAGAGCGTCAGCCGCGGCCGGGCTGCGGGGTTCGGGGTTCGGGATACCGGGGGTACCGGGGTTCGGGGGTACCGGGGTACCGGGGTTCGGGGTACCGGGCGCCGGGGCCGGGCCATGCTGGGGCTGGGGAGGGGGCTGCGGATGGGGCTGGGGAGGGGGCGCTCGGAGAGGGGCTGGGCGGGCTGGGGGCTCCCGGTGCAAGGCAGGGGCTGGGCAGGAGCAGGGGCTGGGGGTGGTGGGTGGCCCTGGCAGAGCAGCCCCGAGCCCCGTCCCCCGGCGGAGCGGAGCCGAGCCGAGCCGAGCCGAGCCGAGCCAAGCCAAGCCCATACAATGCCCTGTGCACCCCCAGGCACCCAGAGCTCCCGAGAAGCGCCCCAGTGCTGGCCAACATCTTCCTGTGAGCTGCCCCCTGCCCTCGCAGCATCACACCTCGCTGTGCCCAGCCTGTGCCCTGCCCTGCCATGTCCCTGTGCCACACCTCGCTGTGCCCAGCCTGTGCCCGGCCCTGCCATGTCCCGGTGTCACACCACGCTGTGCCCTGCCCTCCTGCCATGTCCCGGTGTCACACCTCAGTGTGCCCAGCCTGTCCCCCACAGCCCAGGGCGGGCACAGGGGGTGCCAGCGCTGCCCGGTGTCACCGTGGGCAGCCCCAGGACGCGCGTCCCTGTCCCGGTGTGTCGGGGACACCGTGGGGCTGTCCCGGGCCAGGCAGCAAAGGGCAGAGCCACGGGCCATGCAGGGGTGGGACAGTGTCCCGGGTGTGCTCTGCAGGGCCACCGCGCTGGCAGGGACCAGGGAGCGCGCTGTGGCACCCGCTGACCCGCAGGGACCCTGCTCTGCGCTGGGGGGCACCGGCCTGGCACCGGCCTGGCACAGAGCCCCCTCTGGCACTGCCCCCTGTCCCCTCCAGCAGCCAGCACGGTGCGGCCCTGGCCCTCACCGTGGCATTGCTCCAGCACGGCCATGGCACTGCTATGGCACAGCCACAGCACTGCTCTGGCACAACCATGGCACAACCATGGCACTGCTCTGGCACAGCCATGGAATTGCTCTGGCATGGCCATGGCACAATCATGGCACAGCCACTGCACAGCCATGGCACAACTCTGGCACAGCTCTGGCATGGCCCTGGCACAGCCATGGCACTGCTATGGCACGGCCACAGCGTTTCTCTGGCACGGCCCTGGCACCGCTCAGGCACACCATCATTCTGGCAGAGCCATGGCACCACTATGGCATGGCCGTGGCACAGCCACAACATGGCCATGGCACTGCCCTGGCACAGCCACGGCATGACTCTGGCATGGCCACGGCACCACTATGGCACAGCCATGGCACCGTTCAGGCATGGGCACAGCCATGGCAGCATTCTGGCACAGCCATGGCACTGCCATGGCACCACGCTGGCACAGCCATGGTACTGCTCTGGCACAGACACAGCACCGCTCTGGCACAGCCATAGCACAGCCATGGGACCACTCTGGCACAGCCACAAAACAGCTCTGGCACCGCTCTGGCACAGCCATGGCATTGCCCTGGCACAGCCAATGATCCTGCTCTGTCACAGCCCTGGCATTGCTCTGGCACAGGCACAGAACAGCCATGGCACAGGCCTGGCACAGCCAATGATCCTGCTCTGGCACAGCCCCAGCACCGCTCTGGCACAGCACAGCCATGGCACAGCCCAGGCACAGCCCTGGCACAGCCCTGGCACAGCCAATGATCCAGCTCTGGCACAGCCCTGGCACAGCCCTGGCACTGCTCAGGCACAGCCCTGGCATAGCCCTGGCACCACTCTGGCACAGCTCAGGCACAGCCCTGGCACAGCCCTGGCACACCAATGATCCTGCTCTGGCACAGCACTTCTCAGGCGCAGCCCTGGCACTGTGCTTGCACACCACCATTCTGGCACAGCCCTGGCACCGCCCTGGCACCGCCCTGGCACCGCCCCGCCGTTACCTTCTCGCGCTGCACCAGTTTCTTGTAGGCCACGTCGGGGAAGGAGCGCAGCGGGCAGAACTTGCCGGTGCCCTCGGCGCACATGAAGACGCCGTTCTCGTAGACCACGCGCCCGCGGCTGATGGTGACCAGGGGCACGCCGTGGCACCGCATGTTCTCGTACAGGTTGATGTCCCCGCCCTGCACCTGCGTGCTGGCAGACACCGTCCTGGGCAGGGGACACGGGGACACGGGGCCGTCACCGCCGGCACGGGGAGCCGTCCCCAGCGCCCCCAGCACAGGCTGCTGCTGCTGCAGCCTGGTTTTGTTTCACGGGTTATTGTTTGATTTGCTGTTTGGGGGTTATTGGGGCTTTTCCCCCTGCTTTTGGAGCGACACAGACTTGTCTCTGTTATTCAATTGAGCCAGGTGCTGTGGAAGAACAGCTGCATGACAGAGGTCACGCAGACATTCCCCTGTTAGTTGACTAAGAGCTGAGAAAGTATTGAGCTGAGCCAGTCTGAGCTTTCGCACTTGTAAGAGATAGTGTCTTTGAGCACAGCTGAGTATGAGAACAAGCCCACAGAGACACGTAGGAAAGGAGAATGTGAGCTTGACAGAACGAAGAAGAATTGATGTTATAGCTGAACCAATAGATGGCTTGGCTCGCAGAACGTTCATGAGCTTATCACTTGTGTGCATAAAAGTTTGGTGCTCCCGCTGATAACCAAAGCTCACTGATCTCATTTGGAGCCTCCCAAGTTTTCCCTCACCGCAGCAAGGTGTCGGTTCATCTCTTTGCTGCTTTTCTGCCACGCTTCAAACCCCTTCCTCCCACACCCAGCTGTTCACCCCTCCTGTCCCAAGCAGTTTTCCTCCCTTGTGTCCCCTGCCCTCGTGTTCCACCCCGAGTTCTCCTGATTAGCTGAGCACTGTATCCTCCCTCGACACCTGCCCCCTGTGTAAGCTGCTGTTTGCCCCCAGCTCACGGCCTGGGACCCCGAGACTCGGGGAGTGTAACATCGGATCAAGGAACCCAGCGCCACCCAGCGCCACCCAGCGCCACCCGGCGCCACCCAGTGCACCCAGTGCCACCCAGTGCCACCCAGTGCCACCCAGCGCCACCCCAGCGCCACCCAGCGCCACCCAGTGCCACCCAGTGCCACCCAGCACCACCCAGTGCCACCCAGTGCCACCCAGTGCCACCCAGTGCCACCCAGCGCCACCCAGTGCCACCCAGGCCCGTTGCTGTCCTTTGCTCCGCGTTGCGCCTCCGTGGCAGCCGGGGTCCTGCGGAGCCCCGAAAGGGGGATGCCACCTCCCGGTGCCACCACGGAGGAGCCGGGACGTGCCCCAGGCTGCACCTACTTGGTGGCCTCGGGGTCCCAGACCACGACGTCGGCGTCGGCGCCGGGGATGATCCGGCCCTTGCGCGGGTACAGGTTGTGGATCTTGGCGGCGTTGGAGCTGGTCACGGCCACGAAGCGGTTCTCGTCCATCTTGCCCCCCACCTGGCGCCACAGAGGGGTCAGGGTGTGCGGGCTGGGGTGCTCCCTGTCACCCCCCAGCCCCCCAAAAATCCCAGCTGGGCTGTGGGGTCGGGATCCTCACCAGGGCCGCTCTGGGGAGCTCCTTGGGAACAGCCCATGGTGGATGTCCCATCCAGCAGGGAGCCCCAGCCCCATGCCCAGGGCAGCTCTGGGGAGCTCCTTGCCCTGCTGCCCTTGTGCCATGGTGGATGTCCCATCCAGCCCCAGCCCCGTGCCCAGGCCCCCACTGGGGAGCTCTGTGCCCTGCTGCCCTTGTACCATGGTGGTGTAGTAAACCTCGGTTTAGCAAAAGCACCATGGAGAATCGAACAATAGGAACGCTGACATAGCAGCAAAGAAGCTCCCTGACTCCACGGACATCTGCCCTATAACCTATCCCTATAACCATGTAAGGGAATTTCTTGTTAACCTCTGACCATTGGCCATTCACAGTCCCCCTAACCCCTTACCACTGGTCAAGCTTTGGATACTTGCCAAGCCTATAAAAGCAGCTACTGTACCCTACTAAGGGAGAAGAAGAGCTGAGACCCTTCACGGACCCCTAAATAAAGCCATCTCTGTGGAACAACTCGTGCCTCCTTCCTTCTCCTCTCTCTCTCTCCTCTGCTGTAGCCTCGGGCCAAGGGCAAACTACCTTGCAAGCAAGCTGGAATCTAAAGAGCTGGCAAGTCCCCTGTAAGAGCTGATATACCTCATGCTTGCTTTATGGCAGCGCTCTGGGCTTGCTTCTGGGCTCCTGGGCTCTCTGTCCCCCTGGGGACGGAGCTCCCTGGCCACAAACCCCCTGCTCTGTGATAAAAGAGGCTGTTCTGGTGGATGTCCCACCCCGCGGGGGTCCCTGCCAGCCCCCGTGCCCGGGCAGCGGTGCCGTACCACGCCGCGCTCCCAGATGATGTTCATGCGGGTCCTGCACCCCGCTGACGCCGTGCGGGATCTTGGTGAAGTCCTCCTTGCCCATGGCCTTCTGCTTGGTGCTGAAGGGCCGGTGGTCCGAGGCCACGATGTTCAACGTGTCACTGTGGGGGGCACAGCGGGCTGGGGGGCGGCACTGCCAGGGCTGCTTGGGGTGCCCGGGGAGCCTGGGACTTGGGGAATGGGGCACCCCTGCCATGGAGTGCCAGGGGAGCCCAGAACTCAGGGAATGGGTTGCCCAGGGAATGGGGTACCCAGGGAATGGGGCACCCCTGCCATGGGGTGCCTGGGGAGCCCAGTGCCCAGGGAATGGGGTGCCCAGGGAATGGAGTGCCCAGGGAATGGGGCACCCCTGCCATGGAGTGCCTGGGGACCCCAGGACTCAGGGAATGGGGTACCCCTGATATGGAGTGCCTGGGGAGCCCAGTGCCCAGGAAATGGGGTACCTCTGCCATGGGGGTACCTGGGGAGCCCAGGACTCAGGGAATGGGGTACCCCTGCCATGGGGTGCCTGGAGAATAGGGTGCCCAGGGAGCAAGATGTCCAGGGTATGGGGCACCCAGGGAATGGGGCACCCAGGGAATAGGGTGCCTGGAGAACAGGGTGCCCAGGGGCAGGGAGAGGTGCCTGGGGCAGGAATAGGGTATCCTGGGGCAGGGAGAGGTGCCCGGGGCAGGTTGGCACACCCGGGGCAGGGAGAGGTGCCTGGGGCAGGCTGGCACACCCGGGGCAGGGTTGGCACACCCAGGGCAGGGAGAGGTGCCCAGGGCAGGTTGGCACACCCGGGGCAGGGAGAGGTGCCCGGGGCAGGCTGGCACACCTGGGGCAGGTTGCACACCCGGGGCAGGGAGAGGTGCCCGGGGGCAGGTTGCACACCCGGGGCAGGTGGCACACCGGGCAGGGAGAGGTGCCCGGGGCAGGTTGGCACACCCGGGGCAGGTGGCACACCCGGGGCAGGGAGAGGTGCCCGGGCAGGTTGGCACACCCAGGGCAGGTTGCACACCCCGCGGCAGGTGGCACACCCGGGGCAGGTGGCACACCCCGGGGCAGGGAGGGACACCCGGGGCAGGGAGGGACAACCCGGGGGCAGGGAGAGGTGCCCGGGGCAGGTTGGCACACCCAGGGCAGGGAGAGGTGCCCGGGGCAGGTTGCACCCCCGGGGCAGGTGGCACACCCGGGGCAGGGAGAGGTGCCCAGGGCAGGTTGGCACACCCGGGGCAGGTGGCACACCCAGGGCAGGGAGAGGTGCCCAGGGCAGGTGGCACACCCGGGGCAGGTTGGCACACCCGGGGCAGGTGGCACACCCGGGGCAGGGAGGGACACCCGGGGCAGGTGGCACACCCGGGGCAGGTGGCACACCCGGGCAGGGAGGGACACCCGGGGCAGGTGGCACACCCGGGGCAGGGAGAGGTGCCCAGGGCAGGTTGGCACACCCGGGGCAGGTGGCACACCCCGGGGCAGGTTGGCACACCCGGGGCAGGGAGAGGTGCCCGAGGCAGGGAGAGGTGCCCGGGGCAGGTGGCACACCCGGGGCAGGGAGAGGTGCCCGAGGCAGGGAGAGGTGCCCAGGGCAGGTTGGCACACCCAGGGCAGGTTGGCACACCCGGGGCAGGTGGCACACCCCGGCAGGCCTCACTTGGCGAGCAGGCTCATGAGGTAGGCAGAGGTGTTGGTGTCGAGGCGCAGCGGCGGCACGGTGACGTAGGCGGCGGCGTGGAACCAGTCCTGGTGGTAGTAGTGCAGCCCGGTGAGCGTGGCGTGCGCCGTGGTGGTCTCTGCGTACACCACCTTCCCTGCGGGGAGGCACGCGTGGGCACGGGCTGTGCCAGGGCACACCTGGGGCACTGCCCGGGCACGGTGCCCGTGCTACCCGCGGGCAGGAGCCCTGTGTGCTCAGGTGTGTGACCTGTGTGTGTCCTGTGTGTGCTCAGGTATGTGCTCAGGTGTGTGCTCAGGTGTGTGACCTGTGTGTGACCTGTGTGTGACCTGTGTGTGCTCAGGTGTGTGACCTGTGTGTGACCTGTGTGTGACCTGTGTGTGCTCAGGTGTGTGTCCTGTCTGTGCTCAGGTGTGTGTGACCTGTGTGTGTCCTGTGCATAAATCAGGTGTGTGACCTGTGTGTGACCTGTGTGTGTCCCATGTGTGCTCACATGTGTGACCATGTCCATGTGTCTGTCCATGCCCATGTGTCTGTCCATGTGCTCAGGTGTGTGTCCTCTGTGTCACCTGTGTGTCCCATGTGTGCTCAGGTGTGTGCTCAGGTGTGTGTCCTCTGTGTGACCTGTGTGTGCTCAGGTGTGTGTCCTGTGTCCTGTGTGTGCTCAGGTGTGTGTGTCCTCTGTGTGACCTGTGTGTGTCCTGTCTGTGCTCAGGTGTGTGTCCTGTGTGTCTCCCCTGTGCGTCCCCCTGTGCTCACATGTGCCTCCTGTGTGTCTCCTGTGTGTGCCCTGTGTGCTCACGTGTGTGTGCTCACACAGGAGTGCCCTGTGTGTCACGTGTGCTCAGATGTGTGACCTGTAAATGCTCACGTGTGTGACCTGTCTGTGCGCCGTGTGTCACCTGTGTGTGTCCCGTATGTGTCCCCTGTGTGCTCACGTGTGTCCCCTGTGTACGAGCAGAGCTGGGGGCCCAGGTGTGCTCACCTGTGTGAGGGCACGGCCCCACAGGTACACCCGAGTGCCTGTGTCTGTGTGTCTGTCCCTGCCCGTGTGTCTGTCCGTGCCTGTGTCTGTGGGTGCCTCTGTGTGTCCACGCCCATGTCCATGTGTCTGTCCATGCCCATGTGTCTGTCCATGTCTGCCCGTGCCCATGTTTTATGTGTGTCTGTCCGTGCCCGTGTGTGTGTCTGTCTATGCCCGTGTCTGTCTGTGCCCATATCTGTCCGTGTGTCTGTCCGTGTCCGTGTGTCTGTCTGTGCTTGTGCCCGTATGTCTGCCTGTGCCCATGTATCTGCCCGTGTGTCTGTCTGTGTCCATGTGTCTGTCAGTGCCCATATCTGTCCATGTGTCTGTCCATTGCCCGTGTCCATGTGTCTGTCCATGCCCGCGTGTGTGTCCGTGTGTCTGTCCATGCCTGTGTGTCTGTCCATGGCCCATGTCCATGTGTCTGTCCATGCCTGTGTGTGCGTCCATGTGTCTGTCCGTGCCTGTGTGTGCGTCCATGCCCATGTCCCTGTCTGTGTCTGTCCATGCCCATGTGTCTGTCCATGCCCGTGTCCCTGTCCGTGTGTCTGTCCATGCCCGTGTCCGTGTCCCTGTCCATGCCCATGTGTGTGTCCATGTGTCTGTCCATGCCCGTGTGTCTGTCCATGCCCGTGTCCGTGTGTCTGTCCATGCCCCTGTGTCTGTCCATGCCCGTGTCCGTGTGTCTGTCCATGCCCATGTGTCTGTCCATGTCCGTGTGTCTGTCCATGCCAGTGTGTCTGTCCATGCCCATGTCCCTGTCTGTGTCTGTCCATGCCCGTGTCCATGCCCGTGTCCATGCCTGTGTCCGCGTGTCTGTCCATGCCCTTGTCCGTGTGTCTGTCCATGCCCGTGTCCGTGTGTCTGTCCATGCCCGTGTCCCTGTCCGTGTGTCTGCCCGTGTCCGTGTGTCCTGTCCATGCCCGTGTCCGTGTGTCTCCGCCTGCCCGCTAGCCCCACAACCCACGCCCCTCTCCCCCCCAGCCCAGGTGTGAGCCGTGTCCGTGGGTTTTCCTGCCCCCCCAGGGGTGCCCCTTGCCCACGCTGTGCTGGGGAGGGAGGTCCCCCCGTGTCCCCCCCCGTGTCCCCCCGTGTCCCCCACCGTGTCCCCCCGTGTCCCCTACCCTGCATCTTGGCGGCGGCGATGACGTCCCCTGCGGACATGCTGGACACGTTCACCAGGTACACGGGGCAGTGGGTCTGCAGAGAGGGGGTCAGTGGCACTGTCCCCATGGTCCCCCCCCGCCCCCCGAGGGGCACGGGGACCCCCACGGGACCGGGACAGCCCCCCCGTGCTCGGGACACTCACCCGGTTGGCGATGGTGATGACACGGGACACTCACACCCGGTTGGCGATGGTGATGACACGGTGCGTGGCCTCGGCCTCCAGCTGCAGGGGGAGAGCCGGTGGTGACACACGGGACCACGCACCCCGGTGGTGACACACGGGACACACACCCGTGAGTGACACACGGGACACACACCGTGGTGACACAGGGGACACGCACCGGTGGTGACCACAGGGGACACGCACCGATGGTGACACACGGGACACGCACCGGTGGCGCCACAGGGACGGGCGTGTGGCAGCTGCACAGCCGTCGCTGCCCCGCACCAGTGGCACGGTGCCATCCCCTGCCATGCCCTACCTCCTCGGGCCGGCTGATCTCGATGCCCTCCGGGCCCCGTGATGCCCAGATCCAGCGCCTCCTTGGGCTTCCCTGCGGGGATTTGGGGTTGTCAGGGTGTGCAGGGGGGGCAGGGTGGAGGCCCCGCTGCCCCGGCCGGGTGCCCGGTGCCCGGTGCCCCCCTCACCTCGGCCACCAGCTCGCCGTTCTCGGCGTGCACGCGGGCGATGGCGCCGATGTCGCGGGCAGGCGCGCAGCACCTGGTACAGCTCGCTGTCCCGCAGCATGTACAGGTCCTTGTAGGGTCATGAACATCTGGAAGGAGTTCACGCCCTTCTCCCGCACCAGCGTCTCCATCTCGGCCTTTCACCTGCGGGGCAGCAGCGTCAGGCGGGGGCCGCACCCCCGAGGGGTCCCCCGCCTGCCCCTGGGGACACGGGCTGGGGGACTTGGGGGTGACAGGGCAGGGACAGCTGCCGGGGGGGGGGCAGAAGGGATTTTCCTGCCCACCGGGGGTGCCCCTGCTCTGCCGGAGGGGGCTCAGGGCCGGGGTCTCCCCGCAGCACAGCCGGCTCTGATTCCCCCCCTGCGGCAGCTGTGAGGGGATTGCACGGGGCTGAGCGTGCCCTGGGATGGGGTCTGCTCGCCAGCCCAGCCTGCCGCCCCCCCAGCTAGGGGTTGGGGGTCCCCCCCCCCCCCGGCTGAGGCACCCCCTCCTCTCCACAGAGCAGCAGCAGCAGCAGCGCCTTCCTCCCCAGCGAGGGGCTCGGCCCCGCAGGGACCCCGGGGCCACCGCTGAGCCCGGCTCAGGGCAGCTCAAAAGGCATCCTGGGGGCTCAGCCCACCCCCGGCGCGCTTGAGGGGATAGCGGGGCCGGAATTAGCCCCCGGCAGCAGCTGCTCGCTCAACTTGGGCGCCCACCAGGTGATGCCCATGTGCAGGGCGTAGTCGCAGCACACCCCCTTGGGGTCGGCCAGGCTGCGGCACTTCTCGTAGGCGTCCAGCAGCGACGGTGTCCCTTGTCGGGCAGGACGTGCCCCGATGATCATCGTCGTGCCCCCCACCAGCGCTGCCTCTCGGGGGGCACAGGGACGGCGGCGGGGGGGGTCAGCGCTCAGCCCCGGCCCTGCCCGGCCCGGCCCGGCCCGGTGAGCTCCGCCGCTCCCGGGACACGCCGGGCGCTGCCCGCAGCCCTGAGGGGGGCGCTGGGGGCGGGCGGGGACCCCGCATCCCCCCGGCCCCCGCCAACGGCCCCCCCCTCTGCAGCAGCACATCTGGGCCGCGCTGGCACATCTGGAGAGCCACCTCTGCCTCCGCCGGGGCACCCAGTGCTGGGTTTGGGGTGCCCGGGGAGCCCCGGGCGGGTTTGGGGTGCTCGGGGAGCTCCGGGTGGGTTTGGGGTGCCCGGGGAGCCCCAGGCGGGTTTGGGGTGGCTCA